>CAJQUW010012065.1:0-166917 GCA_907163375.1 Prostheceraeus crozeri | reverse complement strand
TGAAAAAAAAATTTCAAAATGTTGGAATGGAGTTCCGAGACCCATCCCATCGTGTTTGTCGTCAAAAATTGGGTCGGTGAAGTTTCGGTGAAAAAACGACAGAGTTGGAATGTTTATGAAAATCGCTCTAGCGGGTGAACGAGGCCTCGGACGGGAAAACAGAGACCAGATTTGGAATCAGCGTGCCATGTTGCACCTGAATGTCATTCATGCTATGTCTCCGAAGTGAAAGGAAGAAAGATGACAGAAGCAGTAAAGTTTACGAATGAATTTTGTTCACTACGTTTTCATCGACAAAGTCTTCGTGGTGTGATTAGGGACTACATCATCTCCTTTCATCATGAAAAGGCAGACTTAGAATTTGCCATCGCTAAAGGTTACTTCATTTTCCAACAGCTCATGGACAGTTTGATGAATAAAGATGTGAAAGGACGATTAGTTGCAGAGATTGAATTTGAGAAAGTGACTGATGAACATGCAGGTGAACGTGTGGTGTTTCATTTTGCATCCTATTCTGCAGAGACGATACATGATCCCAAAGATTTCTATCAGCGACACATGGCAAAAATTGCATCTCGACTAGATTCATTTCATGAGCATGGATCCAACTTGCTCTTATGTCGCATAAAACACATTCATATTCAACTCAATGTGTTAAACTAGATTCGACTACAAGATTTGGGTAAAGCATTCATGAGTCAGACGTCCGCGTGCCTCTTTTTCCCTGCCGCAACGAAGTCAGGGTAGAAACGGAGGTCTCTGATTGGCTCACATAGTGTCAAATGTGGATTCGCAGGAGACTATAAAAGCAGACGTCTCCCCATTTTCTCTTCATTTCATTCTCTTGACTTGGAAAGCGTGTGTGACTTGCTGAAGCCATTCTCCCCTCTCAACTTTGTCTGATCAATCCTGTTTGCAAATTACAAGTGAGTGTCATGACTGTCTCGCCTAAACCTTACCAGCATTTTAGAAGAGAGACGCAGGAGAGTGTGTGGCCGATGATTTTACAAGCTTATTTTGTTGAACCATCACCGCCACCGCCTCCACCACCTAGACGCTTTACCTTTCAGTCTTTTAGGGAATTGAAACTCAATTCGGGTCCTAAGCCCAAGACATTTAATTTACTGGACGATGACGAAGACTTAGACTTTGGTGATAAGCTTTAAATCCTTTGAACGTTCCAAAAGGTCTTCTTAAGGGCCACCTCATATGTCACTGCTAAGCTAACAATTTTCTTTTCTCTGATGATCATGAATGTACTTAGTGGTATTCTTTCGTTACAGACTGCCATGGCCATGAATCCTACTCCAACTGCTGCATCACTGAATCCTCAACATCTCGAGCTGTGGAATCCGAAAATTGAAAAGGTAATTCACGGCTATCCTACCTACAAACAACAAGTGCGCTACAACGGTGTTCGACTCTATCTTTAAACGCCGGCGGTATACTTACCAAAAGTGGATACGCAAGTAAATCGTTGCGGTCAAAACCTGAGCATCCCTATTGATAATTGGTTGCGTCAGCAGCTTGACATTTTAGAAGACGTTGTGAGGCAAAAGGTTCTTATTCCTACTGAACTATTACAGTTGTGGCCAGAAAAGAAAACTTCTTATTATAAACCATTGTATCGCGGCACTCGCTGCTACATTTTACAAAGCAAGTATTGTAAAGTCACTTCAGGCGTGACAGTTGAACAATCAGTTGAAACAGAATTGTCATCGCTAGGTGCAGGCTTTTATTCATTTCTTATTGAGGTGCCTGCTGTTTATGTGAGACCTCATCAATCTGACGGGAATTTGATTTCTCTCAATTTGCGTATTGCTCAAATTCATCATCAACCTGAGTTAACAGGACTTGATCACATTGAGAAAGTCATTGATTCTTGTGTCAAAGAGTGTCAAGAACCTGTCACTAAACCTAAACGTCGTCGCACATCAAAGAAAGATGGTGCTACCACCAAAGAGAAATCTTAAGTATTGTAATCAGTTAGTATGTAGTGAATGTGGAAAACGCGGTCTTGCGCGTTATGTTCAAATAAAACATTGTCATCATGTTGTATGTATCTTTTGTTATGTAAAGGACAGACATCCTTGTAAAGTTCCTGCTCAATGTATTATTTCAAAATGAAGTCTTTTTGATATTGTAGGTTGTCATCTTCATAGACAGTGAGGGAACAGCCATGCAGGAATTGAGTGCTATTGCAATGAGAGAAAGTGATCAAACTGTTGTTAGTGTATATCATAGATTTGCCTACTGTCCTCCACACAAAGACGAATGTTCACGACGTCATGTGCATGGACTTGATCCTTCTATTTTGATTCATATTGGATTTGTAAATGAAACGTATTTGATAAGTGATTTCAAACGGTGGCTGTCAGGTTTTCATATTGTTAAAGTATTGGGAAATGATTCTGAACGAGAAGCAACAACACTTCAGTTGCACATTGATAATTTATATTTACCATGTTGGGTAGATCGTGTAAGACAATACTATCATATGCATTGTGATCAAAAGAAGTTTAGAGATGAAATGATTTTTGACATGGCAATATGTTTCGGTGAGAGACATCACCTTTACAGACCACCATCCCATTGTAATACTAGAAATAAAGCTACTTACATTGCAAAACTCTCTTCACGCTGGCATTGTAGTCTCTATGACGTTTATGAACTGTATCTATATTATTGTCAACAGCATGGGTCTATGTAAAACATGTTTTTGCTCCTTGTAAGTAAGTATATGTATATGTTTATTGAAGTAAATGGAAATCATCACTACAGGCAACAAGACAAATGATAGTAGTTGATCAATGACATTGCAGCATCAGAAGAATCACAGAGAAGTTCAAAACTTTGTGTTGTACATTTTTGCGCAGAAAGGAAAGAAAGAGTTAGCTCGACGATTTGTCTGAATAGCAGGCAACTTCAAGTGGGAAGCGTGATGCAGAAAAAAGTCTGGAAATTGGTCATGCAGCAAGCTTTGAGGTTGCTTGATGCTGAGAAACAGCTTTTCTGCTTGACTTGAACGGCGAAGACTCAGCGATGGTAACAATGTGCAGCGACAATCTTTGCCACAGATAACCTTATGACAGCGTTTCTGTATTCTGTCCAGGCACAATGAGTTTGTCTCATTCAAACCAACGAAAACTGGAGCATTATATTCAAGAATAGATCTGATACGGTTGTTATAGATTTGAATCAGATCTTCTTTAGGGACCATGTTCTTTAGAATTCTAAGAAGGTGTATGCGTTGATTAGCTTTCTTGCATATGCGTCTGATGTGAGGCGTCCACTTCATATCTTGATTGTACGTCACACCAAGGAAATCGACTTCCGTGCATCTAGTAATGGGTAGACTTATCGTAGTGGTGACATTGACTTTCGAAAAAACAAATATTTCGTTTTGTTCATATTGAGAAGTAGATCATTTTCAGTAGTCCACCGACTCACATTTTCTATTTCACTGATCGGGTCAAGATCATTTTTGTGCACAGGTACCAACAATGCAACGTCATCCGCATACTTGATAATACAATTCGTATCAGCCTTCTGAGCCAGAGATCCCATAAAAGCCGCGAATAAATAAGGGCCTAAGATGGAGCCTTGTGCAACTCTTGAGTTTACTAGTATTTCTTTACTCTTGAATCCATCTAGGGCAACATACTGTGTTCGATCTTCAAGGTAGCTTTTAATCCAACGCACAAATGAAGAGGGAAGTTGGCTGTTATTCAAAAGGCTGAGCAATTTCTCATGATTTAATTTATCAAACGCCCGAGTCAAGTCAAAGGACAGAAATACAACACCATCAATATGTTGTTTATCTAGCATACGAGTCACATAATCATGAAGTCTGATGTTAGCTAGACAGGTGGAAGACCGTGGTCGAAACCCATATTGCGATGAACCATAAAATAGCAGCAAATCATCCTTGATCGAGTTGACGATCAATCGCTCAAAAATCTTGGCCATGATGGGCAATAGAGAAATCGGTCGAATGTCGCTAACACTTGGATTCCTGCATTTCGGAATTGGCACGATCTTTGCACGCTTCCACTGCACCGGAACCGACCCTTGCTGAATTGAAAGGTTGAATAAATGAGTTAATGGTCCACAGAGGATGTCACTTGCAGCCATCAGCAGCCTTGATGGAATTTCATCGCTACCACCAGCTTTCCGGCAATTGATCTTTTCCAGGCAACGCTGAACCTGCTCCACGCTGATATCAATAGACCATGAAACATAATTCTCAGATATTTCAACAGGTTGCATGAGTGCTGATGCAAAATTGCTCATAAGTGTCAGACTTATATCCTCTATCATCTCAGTCTCAGAGTTGTATGAATTCAAGAGGCCTTTGAGATAGGTAGGACTTCGACTTGAATTTGAACATTTCACTATGTCCCACACATTTCCTTTTGTATTCTTGATTTTATTGCACCAATTGGATTTGGCCTTCTCAATCTCAGCTTTGATTTTGGTCTTAAGGTGCTCAAAAGGGAAAAATTGCGTGTCCGAAATGCATGAAACGTTGATTGATCGTATGCTTTAATACAGGAGTCATCCAAGGTTTGTCCCTAGGACTCATGTCAACAGTTATTTTTGGTATTTCATGCAAAGCTGTTTCTAAGATGGAATAAAAAATGTCACACTTGCTTTGAACGTCAGAGTCTTCCTTGTAAAAGGGAACCCAGTCACAAGAAGCTAGAAAATTTCGAAAGGACGCTAGATTCGTTGAGCGAAAGTCCCATACAGTTTTTCGCGAAGTTGCTTCTACTATTTCATTTTTGGCTTTAATATAAATACCATTGTGATCAGCCTTGCCCAAATTGCTGGTGATTTCTGGGGTTTCATAGCTCTCCAACAGTGTATCATGTATGTAGCATTTGTCCAATATTGCAGTGCCTCGAGTTGGTCCACAAACAGTTTGAGTTAGTCCATATGCCGTTTCAAAGAAGGAATCAGGAAAGTCATTAAAGTCACCAATTACGAAAAGTTTGCCGTTTGGATAATCACTAAGCACACTATCAATGTTGCTGCACAAGTACTCCTCAATGGTCTGCCATTGCATGGACACTAAGTTAGGTGGAATGTAGAGGACAATCAATACTATGTGATGAGCCGGAAGAAGTAACCAAAGGCATTCAATAAACAGTGGACAAACACTGACACTCGTCAATTCAAAAGCGTTGATGTCATCTCTCAAGTATGCACAAACTCCACCTCCTCGACGTCCATCCCTTCTATCAAAACGATGCAAAAATGTATGATGAGGCAATGATATCAGAGAGTCACTTATATTTTCAGACAGCCACGTTTCAGTAAATGCAAGGACATGGGGTCGTGTCCCTGAAACAAAGCCACATATGTCGTCAAATTTGGGCAGCAGCGACTGTATATTTGAAAAATAAAACGACGGGTACGTTTTTCTGCGGGCATTCGATAAAAAACTCAATGAAAATTTGGTATGCTTGTCCGTTGAACGATTTTTCCTCTATGAATGATGACGTCTTCCCCACTCGATCTTAGCTGCTTGCATGTACTTCTCAATTCCCTCTGTTCAATTTGTTGGCAAAAGTTAGATTGTGATTCAGGTATATATTTCTGTAATCGTCTGACCTGCGCAAACATCGAGAATTACTCATAATTGAACTCTTTGAGTTGAAATCAACAAAGGAAACCTTCAGGAGACGTGAACCAGTCTGCTTTACTTTGCCAATGCGTTGAACCGAGATAGTCTCTTCATCAAAATGTTGATTTTCATCAATATAATTAAATAGTTCTTTCACTTTATTAAAGTCATAGGACTTTCTCACAGACAGATCCCCATTCCCAAGATCCTGTATTCCAGAAATGACGATGTTATTGCGTCTGTTGACTCTTTGCTCTATCTCACGAGTCATTTCAGCAACATCAATATCTCGAGAACTTGAGAGATCTTTGTAGTCCTTCAGAAGCTTTTCGTACTTATTTTGTAACTGCCTATTCGTTTCAACTACTGCTTCGAGTTGAGACTTCAGGGGCTGTAGATGTATTCCGAGAATATTTGATAGCACATCAATAGTGACAACACTGCTCATAGTAGAGATCTCTGTCGAATTTAATGCACTGACGTCGTGTTCATTGTACTTTTCTATTGCATCTTTCAATGCTAAATTTAATTGTTCTTTTGTTAGCCTCCCTAGTTGACTCGAGGACATTTTACGCACACCAGCAAATGTGAAAGAGCTTCTGTTTGTGTCAGACATGACGGAATTTGACGTCAGCAAACACGTGATGAAAAATCGATAATCCACTGAAAATCGGCGAGGGGTAGCTTCAAAGACAAACTAATAACATATGACAGTCAGCTGACAATACAGCCGCGACAGACGCCTCAACAACAGATCAAGAAGATCGAATTATGAACCGTAGAAATCCTACCAGGAGCGCGGCGAAGACAATCAATGACGTTTAGAAGCCACACAATGCTCTATTGATAAATGCACAATCGTTGCGGAGACAATGAGAGATCTTTACATAGACCGACGTAGCACAAAAAACTGACCACAGTAGACGTAGAAATGCTGATCAAAGCCAACCAATAAGGGAAACGGACAGACCAAAACAAAGCACGTCGAATGATACCAAAACTAACGAAGTATAACGCCAAATAGCCAGTCTACCATCCAAATAACACCAAGTTGCAAAACTATGCGCGAGAGACACGACCGACAGAGGTGATGATACATGCGCGCACAATAATGAGTGAATTGTGAATGAATGAATGATCATTTTATGAAGTGTATTCTGTACTTGTGAATTTTGTCTGGTGTTGAATAAACTTACAGTGGAACATGATTGTTATTTCTGTTTTATTCATAGTGGAAGTCATTGAAGCAATGTGAAATCTATAGTTACATCGTTTATGATGGCGCATCGTACCTTAAGTAACCACATGTGTCATTTGACTCTTGATCAACAAGGATTCGATGGATTTTTACAAGATTGGAAACTTACATTTAAAATGAAGATGAATGATATGAAAGTAGTGCTCACTGAAAGCCTTCCTCTCTTCAAAAGATTGATGGAGAGTTTACAACCTCAAGATGTAAAGGGTAGACTCGTTGCTTATATAGAGTTGAAAGATTTACAAAAACCACTTCGTTTTGGATCTTATTGCACAGAATGGATTACTCTTAGTGATCAATTTTATGGTCGTCATATGGAGAAAATTATGGAGAGAATAGCAGAGACGATGGAAGGAAATGCGTACGTTGTTAAACATATCATGATTCAACTGAGTGTGTTTACATCCACGACTTTGTTTGATGCGCGACACATTGTGTAGATGCAATAAAGTTTTCTTTTCACTGAGTATTTTGTAATGGTGTATAGAGCAACATGAGTCATTGCGCTTTGTGCATTACTATCAGGCTCTTTGTTAGATAAATGAATGCGTCTTTGTTCACTAAAAGGGCGTGTCACTCAAGTCTTTGTGAGGACTAGAACGACTTTGTAAGAGGGAAGGTTTCCACCCACGCAGTCAAAAGTTCACGTGCGATAACTCTTTGTCACATAACAAAGACAGGGAAAACGAGAAAAGGGAAACGCATGTGATTGGAGCTAGGTCTGCTTATAAAACGGACGACTGAGCGCATGGCAATCATTTCCGTCCTTGCGCTAACCATGCAGTTGCTCGAAGCCATCAACGCCTCTGCTCTCGCCCTGGGTACACTGAACTCCCTTACTTTAGCATCGGATAAAAATGCTTTCAATCAAAAGATAACTCATCATGGAGAAGCCGTAACCATAAAAACTCCAAGTCAGTGGATAGATTATCTTAAGATTATGTCAACAAAGCATGGAGTGGCCGTGTGTGTGCCATTAGACTATTGGACACGGTTACAATTCAATACTCTTGAAACATTCCTGAAAGAAAATCTCACCATTCCCAAAGAAATTGTTCGGCACAATGGGAAGCGGCCACAAGTTCCCATCATGGAAAGACGATACATGTATGTGCATATGGATAGACACTGTCTCATCATCCATGAAAAGGAGGGCAGCGAATTCGACTTACTCAATTGCAAACCAGTCCCCATTTTGAGAAAAGGATTCTACTCCTTCGAAATTAAAATTCAAACCATCTACATGGGTCCGCGCAGGGACGGATGGTTGTTTACGTTGAATCCCTATATTGTCTCCATCACCTTTAAAAATGATGTCCATGTTGATGATGATGATCAACTACAGTAACACTCTCCTCACACTGAGAACGCACCATCGGTCTTTATGAGACCACGGCCTAACGACCACCGTATCAAGAAAATGTACACTCACCATGCCACACATGAACAGGACTCTCTCCTTCTTTCTTAGGCATACCCTTCTTCACTCAAGTTTTAATCATGTGGAAATTATCAGCATGTCTCCATGTATCATGGAAAAGTCAGTGCGTTACATTTCATGATACGAAACGTCAACTTCAGATAACTCTAGAACGCTTTCATCTACGAAGGTTACATCGCGCTATCCTATCCCACTCTTGCCGTGTCATTAACGTAGGAGACGGCATTGTATTTATTCGCATTCAAGAGATGAATCTACATAATGATCACTGCTACATTGTAATTCCAAAACCCTCATGGGAAAAGTATAAAAGGGAAGTTCACTCCACCCTCATGTCATTTGTGAGTCATGCTCCCCATCCGCATCATCAACGCCATGCGCGAAATGAATCTCAGAAGAGACATCGATTTAGAACAGTTGCATACCCATCTACCCGATTCAGTGTATCATCGCGGTCGTCCGCAAATGTTGGTCATTCGCATGAGCAACGGTCGAAATCTTCAAATCTTTCGCTGCGGCAAAATCCAAGTCCTAGGAAACCTTTCTCATTTCGTGATGCAGTCCATGTGTTACGAAGTCGTCCAGAAAATGCGAACACTCATGCCTCATCTCCGCCTCAGTCCCCTGACATTGAAGAATATAGTAGTGTCTGTTCAATTGAAGATGTTAGTGAATCTAGCCAACATTAAAACCAGTAATCATTGTATATTTTATGAAACTGAACTCTTTCCTGCTGCTCTGATTCGGAAGTGGCATCCTGTACATATTGCAGTGTTTCACAACGGACATTGTATCATGACTGGTTTACGTGATATCAGTAAAGTAGCTGACATTGTTAAATCTTTAATGCGTTATCTGTATGAGTCACAGTTAATAGAATCGTGTTAATCACATGATGCGTTTTGAATGAGTCATCGCAATGAACTATCGTCCACACACTTGTCGGTGAAAAGGTCACGCTGTCTGACCTGAGTCGCCATCGCTTTGTCTGATAAATAGCACCCACACATGTCGGTGAAAAGGTTGAACAAGACTAATTAGATTCGTATGATTGACGCCTTACAACCTCATGAGTCGGAGGTATTTATAGACATGAGTCAGCAAAGTGGTTGATGTTTCTTAAGCCGAAGAAATTGCCATGACGTCAAATTCGCTGGTGAGGATGTTAACTTACAAACTCTGACATGGGTATAACTTTATTTCTAACTTTACCTATCTTGCAAATAGTGAAATACTAATGACTTCATTTTATATTTCACCTATCTTACAAACAGCGACATGGTGATAACTTTATTTCTAACTTACAATCAACAACTTTATTTCTAACCCTACCCATCTTACAAAATGATTTAAACTTTTACTTCTGTCTAGAGTGAGAATCCCATCTTTATGTCAAAAGGAAAACAACACAGTGTGTACATGATATGTGATTCATCAACACAACCGATTTTCATCACAGCCACATGCAGTTAGTACTGATGGTAGCAGAAAACAAAGTTTTTATGGCTCACATCACCGGAGAAAACAAAGTCACCGATATGCAGGGAGAAAACAAAGTCACTCATGTGCAGGGAGAAAACAACGTCAGGAAAACCAGTTGATATGTAAGTCATGATATGAAGTGATCAGGAGTTGGACGCATGTTCCAAGGCACTCACTCACAACGGCCCATAGAAAACTCCATGGAGTAAAAAGCAAAACATCAACCACAACAGAGAGGAAGCATTCATCATCAGACATCGCCGGACGGAGGAGGAGAAAGTTTCTGTCTCGGGTGGAGGTAGATGAGTGTCTGGATGGCCGTACGGTAATGAGTGGTTAGGACTCATCCAGCATCGCTTGTCTTCCCAAGCTGAGAGACCTCGTTTCCTAAACGTCGTTGTTCTGACTTGATGCGACTGAGATTTTAAAAAAGTCATTTCTACTTTTTTGATTTTAAGTGAATCTAAGGCATCTTGATAGTCCCTATGTGTCATTTTTCTAACGATTGACTTCGAGATGCCTTTCGCCCGTTTTATAGAAAGCTCTGAGGATTTTAGCTTCATGGAGTACATCTTGGGGCGAAGCAAGATCATCTCCTCTATCTGTTTGCCGGCACACTCATCCTTGAAGCAGCCAAGCTTCGCTTTATTTGAGGTACAGTAAAGCGGATGGTCAGTGGGATAGTTGGAACTATCAAACTTGGGTGCTAAATATTTTAAAATGTCTTCCTGCTTGACTTGGCTCGTGGTTGTCAAAGCTAGGAAGAAGCTGTCCGTATCACCTCCTACTAATTCCACACGTTGGAGAAGTGGACACGTCTTAAAAGTGTGGTAAACTAACTTGTACATTTCTAACTTGGAGTGATCCAAGACAGCTTGACCGACATAAATGGCCTTACAAAGTTCTACTTTAGATTTTAACATTTTAAAACCAGTGATGTCTTCGGAAATGACATCATGGTGGCAAAACAACGGCGAGCGACATAACTTGATACTCGTTTCCGGATCAGTTACGATGCGATAGTCCATGCGCTTTCTTACATCCTCCATGGTTTTACCAAAGATGGCATTATTCTTAAATTTAAAGAAGTCCTTTTCGAAAGGATTCTTGGATTCAGCCCGTTTCTTGCTATTAAATTCTATATACGGTTTTAGAAAGGGCTTCTGCTTAAACTGGATAGCGCGATGGACTTTATCAAGTTGCATCCCCATACCTAGATAGAATTTGAGGATGGAATAGTGCACGATGTAATGCTGCTTGTTCAATTGGGTGAGCAACAACTTCCTAGTGGCTTTATACTTTAAGTCATTTTCCGCCTCATACTGCTTATTGTGTTCTTCCATAAAGGGAGAGAACATATCTGGACTGACTATGCCAGATTCGGGTGCGAGAGGAAAATCAACTGTCTTATTCTTAATACATTCTGGATAGATGAGGTCGACTTCAAATAAATAACCTATGTCGGCCTCATCTCTCAGTGCCATGATGTGTGCTGGATTGCAGAAGTGTTCAATGTCATGGGGCTCTACCCATTGGAAGTCAGACTGTGGCAAAGGCTTGGAGAGTGCACTCCCATACAAATTATTTTGGTCTATGTACATTAAATGCGTGGTCGATCCTATGTCTTGGGTGCTGTTGACAACATGTTTGTTAACAAATGTCAAGCCACCCCTAATACCACGTTCAAATAACGTATACATTTCTGCATCTTGCAGTAAATGAATGCTCTCTTTCGTCATCTTGAAGGCTGACTGATAGGACAGACCCGGCAGACTAACAAAATGGACGGGGTCTAAGGCGTCCTGATCTAATGTGACTTTCCTAAAAGTCTCAAACACGTCAGCCAACAGATAGACGTCTAATTTTAAGTAGGCAAGCATGTAGTCACCAAAAGTGCGACATCCAAATTCTAACCATGCTTGCTCCGCATGCCTATAATCATCCAGCGAACAGTCCTCACCCGTCAAATCATTTTTAGACTTATCAATGGACGGAAGGGATGTCTCCTTCAATGTATCCATTGAACTAAAACAACTATAAGGAAACACCCCTTTCCGTCGTATCAGACTATCACTTATGTTGGGATAGTCTTTCTTTAAATGTTGAGTGAGGGGAAGCGTTTCTAAATTATTAGCCAATGCGGCTAAGGAAGAAGACATAAACTGGAAACTGTCTAGAAACTTTATGTCATAGAAGACAGGCTTCCCCTCCTTCGTCTTATCGACTTGGACTTTAGCAGTGATGCACATAAATTTTTCCTTACTTTGTGCAATCACTTTAGATGACCAGGATTTCATTTTACCCAATCCATGGCGAATGATGATGTGAGCATCATAACATTTAAAGTTATGAAAGATGACGGGGAGCGTTCGCCGTTTGAGCCTAAGTTTCATATTGCATTTACTGCATAAGGCAGACCTAAATTTACCACTGAGATGGCAATGGTCCCTCACTTTCTTATGTTGCTGATCATCAAAGGATGAACAGCAGCGGGGACATTCCGTGGTCCTATCAAACTTGATTTTATCGGCTTCTGTGAAGCACATTGGTTTCTTAGTCAACTCCGTTTCATAGCGTTGATGAAAACGGGCTTTCCTATCTAAAAAGTTGAGGAAGTTTTCAACGCACTCCTCGCCTTGCCACACATGCATCTTATTTTGGTTCCTATAATATGGATGCCAAACTTCATAACAGGCAATGGCTGCTGGCTTATGACTTAGATCTTCTTGTTCAATATAACATTCAATGTCCGCATAGATGGTACATATGGGACTGAGCTCATTGCCGTTTTCTTCATACCTATAAAATTTATCTTTGGGCATGACTTCCATTTGAAGTTTACCCCGAGAGCACCACTCGTAATGCTCTTCAAAATATGGTTTTGATGTGAAACGCCGTGTGCAGCGATCACAGTAATAATGTTTGTCATCATAACTTTGTTGGTGGTGATACAATCTAGAAATTTTAGGAATGCCACAATAATGCCATTCTGGGTGGTTGTCGCTATACACTAGGAGAAGATTGACAACCCGGTCGAAGTTACTTTGGCGATTATTATACCTAACGCCCTTCAGACCTTTTTCCCAGAGATGGACGACAATCTTAATATTATTCAATTTTTCAAATTGGGTGATGCCTTTAAAGTCTAATATGTTGACATCTAACCCGTCAAACCTAAGCTCATCCTCCCATTCACGATAGTGAGTGATTCGTTCACGATGCACCCTTTTATCATTGTAGTGAAGAATGGAGAGGACGGCATACATGAAACACTGGGACTGACATTCTACATTGATGACAGCCTTTTTGGCAGCCAGTGCTTTGGGGAGGGTGAAACAACCACTCCCTTGCAAATTTTCTAAAAGATTTATTTTCATGTCTACCTTCTCTATCCCAGCAAAGACCAGACCGCTGTGTCTTTCATTAAATTTATTTAAGTTGCTGACGATATAGGTCGCATGTCTCTCTACCCACTCGTTTACATCACCTATGAGATCAGCAGCACAGGAGGCTATCCTAATGGTCACAGTGGACTGTACTTCTCCCGTGCTACTGTCTACCTTATTGAAACGAGCAGTGAGATAGAACATGCCCTGAAGTAAAAATATATCTAAGCTCGCCAACATTTGATGAATTAAGCCTATGTTATTCATCAAGAAAGGATGAATGTCCTGCACAGCTTCAGAGCTTACTAACTCATAGTCGCGAACGAGCCTCTCAAGGGAAAACTTGCTCAGCCTTAGAGTGACGTTGTTGTCAGTGTAAAGCTCAGTGGAATGAGTGTGACAGAGTGTGTGCGAAGAAAGAACAAACTCTGTAGGAAAGGTCTTCTGACACGAAGAACAGGAAAAGCCGACGTGCGATGAAGAATGCTTCCTACCTGTTGTTGTCGGTGGTTGCCTCACACTGCCACAGGAACCGCCTTCGATGTGGACTCGCAAGTAGGTGTTGTTGTAGAACGTGCGTCCACAACCTTCACACTTGGGCCGTTGAGGGATCAGTCGGCGTGTCTTCTCCAGTTCTCCCTTCGCTTTTGGGCAGCGAGAATGCCGGTGTCGCCGAAGGCAGAATGGACTCGCGAAAACCTGCCCGCAGTCCGTACAGCTGAGCTGTCGAGCCGTAGGTCCTTCTCTCTCCCTCACACCTTCCTCCTCGATTGCAATCTCCCTCTCCTCTCCGACGATCTCCAACTCCATTTCCTGCTCCTCCAACAATCTCTTCACCGACTTGACGGAGAGGAGAGGGAGGTCGGCCGCTGCAGGTGGTGGTGGCGATGCTGGGATGACGATGGGACGGGAGGGAACTTCACCGTCCAGGAGAACCGCCGCCAGATCTGTTGAGAAAAAGAGAAAAGAGATTAGTAACATGATCAACATTTCAAGTTTGAAGTCTTAGCCCCCTATTTCCCAATCACGACTACTTACCATCTAAGGACTGTAACTCCGGCAGCAAGGATGGACGCGGAGGAGGCAGGAGATGGACACGGGCCGAAGGTGGAAAGGTCCTTGGCTTTGGTGTCGGAGGGATGTGGCGACGGGGAGCAGGGACTGGCACAGATACCGGTGCTGGCGGCGGTGGAGGTGGGGCAATGGCCGAGGTCGATAGATGGTAGGGAGTTGTTTGGTTGGCAGTGGTGGTGGAGCGGGAAGGTAGGGCCGGAAATTCCTCGCGGTATTTCCGCCTCGCGGCTTCCTCCCACTTCTCCTGCCTTGCCAAATCTGTAGAGAGGAAAAAAGAGATGAGATTAGAGGTTGCGGAGACAACAATGATGGAGAATGAACTATACGGATACAGAAGTGCTAAAACATGACAGCATTAATCCATCAAGATACTTACACATTCCAAGTCGCTCGTAGGCTTTTTCCGATTGCTTCTACAGGGACGGACTCCCCATTGACGAACGATTCTTGCACTGAAACGGAAGAAAAGAGGGTGGTGAGAGATTTCACCTAAACACATCACAATGCATTTTTTTTCGAAATGTTAGTTTTGGTTTTGAAAATCATGGAGTAGGGAGAGGTTAGGGGTCTTGATTTTCATTGAAAATTAATAAGGACTTGATTCCTACCCTCTTGATGTTATTTAGAGGTTTATGAAAATTAATTCTTACGTTCAACACACACACACATGCAAACCTAATGGTGTTAGTTAAAGAATTTTATTAGCACAACCTGTACCTCATCCTTGCCCCATTGCACAAAAACTTACATTGCTTAATCGTCTTCCTCTCCTTCTCAGCACAGACGCGATACTCTTCGATTTTCGTAAACTCCATTTTGGTAGATAAGGTTTAATTAGACTTTGTCAACGCAGATTTCAATCACTGAAAAGGAAAGATGAGAATCGTTTCATTTGCCTAGTCAACGTTTATCATGGGAACAATCATTGAAGTAACATCTAATGAGTTACATTTCACTCTACTCCATATCATAAAGACTAACCTTTGTTGAATGGCTAAAGTACTCTGACCTGGCGAGAGAAAGCATCACGTTGAGTATGAAGTCGAACGCCCAACATGAGCAACGGCTCAGAGGTTTCGGTCCAACAAACGACGAACAACCCGTGCAACGCAATCCCTCTACGGCAGTACCCGCCGTCCCGAAGGAACGCTCGAGCAAAGGAGGTATTACAGCGATGATATGTTTTATGAGCAGAAGCGAATCTCTCGATAGCAAGAGACTACATGAAAACAACCTGATAGCAGGACCTCACCGACACTCACCTTGTGAAAGATAAATGTGAAGAACAGAGCTGATGCACTGTCTTTTATAAGATTTTCCTAAGCGGTGAATGGATGAGACCTCTCGTCCAATCACAGACGAGCTAGAGTTTCCGATGTGCGCGCGCACGTTTGTAACGCGTTCTTGAAATCGTGTTAGGCAAACATGATATTTAGAAATAGACTCAACGATGGCACCTGAAGTCAATACATTGAAACATGATGATTACACGATTCGTTGTCATCAAGAGAGCTTCGGAGGCTTAATACAAGATTACATCCTTGAGTTTCAAAGGGAGGAGACAGAATTGGAAGCATGTTTAGACTACACACGAAAAATATTTACGGAGTTGATATCTTATTTCAAAGACAGTCTCATCAAGGCTCATTTAATTGCACATATCAATTACATTCATTTTCCGCAAGGTGAAGTAGCGGAAAGTGTTGATTTTCAATTTCCTTCCTATGGACAAGAATATGTTACTGATGCTTCTGAGTTTTATACACGGCATCTGCGGAAGATTATTTCTCGGATGGACAACTTTCATGGTTACGACAATCATTTACTTCTGAATAAAATAAACCATATTGCCATTGCTATTAGTAAAGTGGGTTTCAATGATGTTAAATCAAAGACCAAATAAAGTATTTTTTCAAGATACTTGTGTTGTGCTTAACTTTCTAATGCTGCTGTGAGTTCAGTCAGTCATAAAATTTCAATGATCAAACTTTTCTAACTATACATCAACCTGTGTTGTAGTAAAACTTTTACAAATCATGATACACTTTCTGACTAGACTTACGAATACAACGTCAATGATCAAACTTTATTTTCACAAACGTGCGTCGAAGTAATTTATTTGACTACACTAACACTTGCATTTCATGACATGTGTGTTTCATAAAACATCATGATCAAACTTTTCTAACTATACATCAACCTGTGTTGCAGTAAAACCTTTGTACAACATGTTAGTTTCTGATGACACTGACAAGAGCTTGTTCACTAGCGAAGAGAGAAGTCTGTTGTGTTGCATGTGGTGCAAGGGTGGCCTCCCATTTCATTCCATTCATCATTTTTCTTCCCCTCTGCATTCCATATCCGTAGATATGTGGCGGGCTTGGGACCGCTTTAGCTGCATTAGAAGGTAGCCCTTAAGAGGGCTCATGAGGCGTTCCCGACGAAGGGTGATGAAAGAATGTGTTGCATGTATGAAAGTTGATCTTATGTTTTTGAAAAGACTAACGTCTAACTTGGACGGGACTGGCCGATCCTGCTGAGAGAGACTCTTAGTCTCTCTATGTCAGCGGTATCAACCTCCTCTACTACCACCCGACTGTCAGAGGGCGGTATATAGCCCCACTCTGTTGAATCGGTATCATCATCAAAAGCCGATGAACCAATTCGCGCAAGATTGTCATAAATCCTTTCTCGCTCTTCAGCCCGCTGAAACTCTTCAAATAGATTTCTCGGCTTCAACCGAGACTTGTCAGGAGAACTGACCAGAGTGTTCGGCGTCTGCATGACTGAAATGAAATTAAATGAGAGTCAGCGGTTTATATACCCAGGGAGCACAAAGCCATGATTCAGACCTTCCTTTTTGACCATGCTTTTAACTTGACAACAGCAGTTTTACCATGTATGGGCATCGGCAGTCACCATGCTTTCTGTTTCCAACTCCCAACACAAAGACGGATTCCCCTATGACGCGAAAAGGTTTGACGTCAATACTTGCAGTAACCACCCCATTTTTACCAAGTTACAATGACAAACGATAGACGTTGCCAAGCCTGAGTTACTGGGCTTTCAGTCGTGAAGGGCCATGGTATATAAAGACAGAATCGATAGTCGCCCAGTGCTATCACAAAGACAACTTCGCTTAGAGGAAAGACAAGTTAAGCTGATGAATCCGTCACAGGCATTTCTCAGAGGGGATCTTATCCCAACTCCAAGACCTCGACCCACAAATCCAACCTCCCGCGGACAGAGCATGCGTCATATCACTGTGTTGGTATCCGGAACCCGATGTTGACATGAAAACCAGTGGATTGTTTACAAAGGTTGCAAATTCCAAGCCGAAGCTCGCCTCCCACAACTTTATAAATGTCTTAGTTAAATTCGGCAGGGTCGAAAACCCCAGAAAACCTCCAAAACTAGTGAATTTAAATTTTTCAACTTTTTAGCACTACTTACGACATTTTATAAGTAGTCTATCACTTAGAGCAGGTCAATAGCGACCGAACCTTTTTTGAATCAAGTCAAACGGACTTGTAGAAGCAAAGTTACAAGCCATTAAAGTTTTGGAGTCTTTTATGGCCTGGAGACGAAGGCCATCTCCTGGCTAACCTCTAAGTCTGACGCCTTAGCTGATATCAGCAATGAAATTTTCTAAGTCGGTTTCTTACAGAAACCCGGAATTTGGAATGTCCGAAGCTATCATCGGAGTTCAGAGAGACGACCTACCTTTGACAATCGCTCTCTTCTAAATGAAAAGTCTCTGTCGGTTCCCGCTTATATAGTGTGTGGCGATCAGCTGATGACGTAACACCCATCATCCAAAACATTTAAACCCGTCTATCTCCGGTTCCAGTGCTCCGATTGACTCCAAATTTTGAGTGTCACGTTTTCTCGCTCTCCCCTTTCATTTAAGACATCTCTCGACCCTCTACGATGACCAGAAGCCGAGATAAAAAAACTCTGTCGTTTTTTCAAAAAGTTCCAAAATCTTGGAAAATGCACAAAAACTCGATTTTTAACAGGCTCTCATTTGGAAACGGAGCCTGCCACGCATCTGAAAAGAGGAGATCCTAGAGAACAAAGCGCGGTCTTGCCCCTGAAAGAAACCCGAGCTCTTCATTCACTTCCAATCCTCCGCTATTCATCGTCAAAGTTGGATAAAAAAAAGCGACATTTCACATTTGGACTTGAAAAAATCCTAAGTGTCGAGACCACCGTAGTGAAACATTTTCGAAAAAATTTTTTGGACGAATTTCAACCTGAAACCTTGATAGAAGTTTGTTTCACATGATTCTGAACAACTTTAGTCTTTTCGACCAATTTAGTCAGTTGAGTCGTTGGGGGGGGGGGGGGCGGTTTTTTCACCGAAACTTCACCGACCCAACTTTTGACGACAAACACGATGGGATGGGTCTCGGAACTCCATTCCAACATTTTGAAAAAAAATTTTTTTTTTCACGAAAAAATCCTAAGTGTCGAGACCACCGTAGTGAAACATTTTCGAAAAAATTTTTTGGACGAATTTCAACCTGAAACCTTGATAGAAGTTTGTTTCACATGATTCTGAACAACTTTGGTCTTTTCGACCAATTTAGTCAGTTGAGAGTATAATATACCCACAAAGTACGAGAACTCGAAAACTAAGGAACTAGATGAAAAGAACAACGACTTTATAGAAAAGCTGCTTTTCATTCTTCACTTAAATGATAATCATTATGACGAAGTCTTTCATGTTGTAACTGACCGCACAGCTTTCATTTCAATCATGCAAAACTAAATATACAGAAAATATTTTTCGTATAATCAATGCCCAGAGTATTAGGTCGCATTCATCAGAAAACAATATAACTTGCATATCTGTGAACTATCACCAAAATCGAATTTCAAATTTAGAGTGAGAAACAACTACAGTAGAGCCTAGAGCCATTTAGATCAATTTTATTAGTGTATTATGTCCAAATTAAGTACAGAGAAAAATATTTTGTTATAGGAAGGGTGCAGAATGCCCGCATTCCCATCACTTGCATCCGCCCTGGACACCTCATAAAATTGCTAAAGCGATAGGAAGATTCCTCGATGAAGAGCTCAAAGATCGATCATGAATATATTGAATGTAGTCCGATTGAAACGCACGTGTGATGATATATTTCTAAAAGAAATTTTTTGGGGTTAAATTTGGAAGAGACGTGGAGACTTTGGAAGAAATGAAACAGGAATTTGAAAAATTTGTTGCGTTTCGTTGCAAGCCGTGATTGCTTAAAGTTGATCAAGTTACAGGTATTACCCAATGTGATGCTGTGTGATCATTTGCAAAAATGTGAAGGATTTCATCGTGATGATTGTCGCTTAAGTGAAGCATTGTGACAACAGCTTTTCTATACAGTCGTTGTTCTTTTCATCTAGTTTCTTAGCTTTCGAGTTCTCATACTTTGTGGGTATATTATATACTCTTATCCTCAAATGCAACCATTGCAAAATTGATTGTGGTAATAGAGATGTGAATTAGCTTCAAAATCAGACCATTTTTGTTAATTCCGGTTGAATAATTTGAAAGTTGAGATGTATTAAAATTTAGTCACATTTTCTATGCCGCTCCATATAGTCTACAGCAACTTCGAAATTTTGCTGTAAGTTTCAAAAGGCAAATATGAACTATTTTGTCAAGTTTAAGAAATATTTATACAGCTATTAAATATATGGAACATTTGACTTGTTTATCAAAAGCTTGCCAAATAGTAGGGCCTACACAAAGAAATCATATTGAAATGACACTAATAAAATCCAAGATTTTTGATGCTACTTTGTTATCACTCATCGAAAAAGGATGATGGCAAAAGCTGTCTCATGAGTGAATCTGCGTACTATAAAACTTGCTCTGAATCTGATTTTGATAGTAAAGTACATTTATGTTCTAAGGCACCAAAATGAAGAAGACGGGTATAGAGCTCTTTGGATAAAAATGACTTTATTGTAGACTATAGGGGCCTATATAGTACACGCCAGGCATTAATAGGCTAAAAGTTCTGCACATGATTATATGACAAAACACAGAAACATGATCCGATAGGTCACCATGAATGGGCTCAGCTTACATTTTAATAAATTGTCGCTAATCTTAGCTTCAATTTCAGTCATAAAAAATTAGCAAATGATTTAAGTTTAGGATAGAAAAGTGACGAGTGAAGAGTGCGAAGGATGCAAGTTTGCATTTAGGTCTATCCACAACATATCATAATCATTGTACGGAATCCTTGTATAATTATACATCCCTACGGTTCATACTGTTTTTATATAAACAGAATTTGCTGTACAACAGAGGCTTTCAAAATTCACAGTTGTGTGAAAGTATCAAGATTTGTGCATGTACATTAGTAGTAAGTAAAGGTCCATAATAAACACAGCGCGCCCCGAAATGGGGTGGGTCCAATACAAACACGCGCGCCCCGAAATGGGGTGGGTCCAATACAAACACAGCGCGCCTCGAAATGGCTAGCTCCCATACAAACACAGCGCGCCTGGCCGGCCGCCCAGGTTGGAGTGAGAGGTTGTCTTGGCCGACCGTCCAGGTTGACGTGGCCGACCGTCCAGGCTGACTTGGCCGACCGACCAGGTTGACGTGGCCGACCGTCCTGGTTGACTTTGCTGAACGTCCTGGTTGACTTGGCCGACCGACCAGGTTGACGTGGTGGAGTGAGAGTGTGTTTTGAGAGTGAAGGAGGCACGGGAGAGTGAAACGGACTTCAGATTCGTGATCAGCGTCAAATTCTGCATCGATATGGTGAGTTTGAAAGGAATCGGGGAGAAAAAATGTTTCTTCAAAATTTTTCCGAAAAAACGACAGAGGTAAAATTTTGGACGTTTTGGGTTGTAGCCTCAAAACGAAGCATTGGAGAGCAAAACGGATGTCAGATTTGGAATCAGCGTCAACTTCTGCATCTGTATGGTGAATTTGAAAGCAATCGGAGAGAAAAAATTTTCGCTGACGTCCCCCCCCCAGCCACCAATCCTCCAACTTTGGTTGTAGAGATCGTAGAAAGTCGTGCAATAGCTCGCTTGAAAGCTAAGAGTGAGACAACTTCAGTGAAAGAAACGGCTTGTTCATATCTGTCTTCGTTTAGATGTGAGACGCCATTTAAGACTTGGGAGATTGGCGAAAAACGACAGAGTTAGAATTTTGGACGTTTTGGGCTGTAGCCTCAAAACGAAGCATCGGAGAGAAAACGGATGTCAGATTCGGAATCAGCGTCAAATTCTGCATCTATATGGTGAATTTGAAAGCAATCGGAGAGAAAAAATTTTTCTTCACAAATTTTTTTCGAAGAAGCGAGTTAGAATTTTTGCAATGGCTGTGGGCTGTAGAGCCTAAACGAAGCATCGGATGGGAAAATGGAGGCCAGATTCGGATTCAGCGTCAAATTCTACATGGAAATGGTGTATTTCCAGCTCAATCGGACCTCCAGAATCGGTGATAGAAGCGTTTTAAGTTTTTGGATGATGGATATTACGTCATCAGCTGATCGCCACAAACTATATAAGCTGGGAACCGACAGAGACTTGACATTAAGACGAGAGATTGTCAACGGTAGGTCGTCTCTCTGAGCTCCGATGATAACTTCGGACATTCCAAATTCCGGGTTTCTGTAAGAAACCGACTTAGAAAATTTCATTGCTGAAGTCAGCTAAGGCGTCAGACTTTGAGGTTCGTCAGGAGTTGGCCTTCGTCTCCAGGCCATAAAAGACTCCAAAACTTTAATGGCTTGTAACTTTGCTTCTACAAGTCCGTTTGACTTGATTCAAAAAAGGTTCGGTCGCTATTGACCTGCCCTAAGTGATAGAATACTTACAAAATTTCATAAGTAGTGCTAAAAAGTTGAAAAAATTTAAATTCACTAGTTTTGGAGGTTTTCTGGGGTTTTCGACCCTGCTGAAGTCAACTAGAGGATTTTTAATGATGTCTGAGCCAGTCTTCTCATGTTACAAGCAGCTTTTTACTGAAAGCGAGCAAGACACGGAGAGTTTTGCTGTAATATTCCACTGACAGGGTGTTCCTTCGGGACGGCGGACGATGCCGTAGTGATAAGTGTGGTAAGGGAGTGTGTCATATTTTAGACCGAAACCGCTGGGGCAACTCATGTCTCATGTTGGGCATTTGACACAGTTCTCAACGTAGCACTTTGAACGCCAATCGGTTGAGTCTTAGCTATCTTGTCATGGGTGGCCTCTAAACATCTCCATTGCAAAGCGCTGGTGAATCAAGCTCTCTACGGCTTGCTATCAAGCTGCTCAAAGTCTGTCAACCTCTCACCAACTCTACAGGTTTTCATGTCTGGCGATCAAGTCATGGACGGTGCAAGTCACGGAGATTTTCGGTGTGATACTTCCTGTGAGTGGGCGTTCTTTCGAGACAGCGGTGAAGTCCGTAGCGATGAGTACTGCACGGGACGTGGGCAATGGTAATCCTTGTGAAACCTCTCTGCGTCATGTTTGCAAGTGATTGCCTCTGTCTCAACGTTGTACTCTGACCGCCAGGGCGACATTTAGCTATCTGCCACAGGCTACCTAATAAAATCTCCATTGCACTTGTCTCCCGACAGTTGACCAACCATGCGAGAATGAACCATCAGTTCTTTTAAGAAATGTCTCTATCACGGAGACGAAATGATGAAGGGATGAAACGGAAGGACATCCATGCGCCACACGCAACACATCACAGACTTCTCTCTTCGCTAGTGAACATGTTCTTGTCAGTGTCGTCAGAAAGTGTATCATGGTTTGCAAAAGCAAAGTTTAGTCAAATCGTTGACCGTGACACATGTTTGAGAAAATAAAGTTTGATTATGACGTTTATTCGTGAGTGTCGTCAGAAAGTGTATCATGGTTTGTAAAAGTTTTACTGCTACACAGGTTGATGTATAGTTAGAAAGTTTGATCATTGAAGTTGTATTCGTAAGTCTAGTCAGAAAGTGTATCATGGTTTGCAAAGTTAGTGTAGTCGAATATTTTTACTGCGACACAGATTGATGTATAGTTAGAAAGGTTTGATCAATTACGTTTTATTTGCAAGTTTAGTCAGAAAGTGTATCATGGTTTGCAAAAGCAAAGTCTAGTCAAATCTTCTACCGTGACACATGTTTGAGAAAATAAAGTTTGATCATGACGTTTATTCGTGAGTGTCGTTAGAAAGTGTATCATGGTTTGTAAAAGTCTTACTGCTACACAGGTTGATGTATAGTTAGAAAAGTTTGATCATGACGTTTTACGAAACACAAGTGTCATAAAATGTAAGCGTCAGTGTAGTCAACTAGTTTTACCTCACACGTTTGTAAAAGTAAAGTTTGATCATTGAAGTTGTATTCGTAAGTCTAGTCAGAAAGTGTATCATGGTTTGCAAAAGCAAGGTTTAGTCAGATCTTTTACCGTGACACATGTTTGAGAAAATAAAGTTTGATCATGACGTTTATTCGTGAGTGTCGTTAGAAAGTGTATCATGGTTTGTAAAAGTTTTACTGCTACACAGGTTGATGTATAGTTAGAAAAGTTTGATCATGACGTTTTATGAAACACAAGTGTCATAAAATGTAAGCGTCAGTGTAGTCAACTAGTTTTACCTCACACGTTTGTAAAAGTAAAGTTTGATCATTGAAGTTGTATTCGTAAGTCTAGTATGAAAGTGTATCATGGTTTGCAAAGTTAGTGTAGTCAAATATTTTTACTGCGACACAGGTTGATGTGTAGTTAGAAAAGTTTGATCATGACGTTTTATGAAACACAAGTGTCATAAAGGTAAGCGTTAGTGTAGTCAACTAGTTTTACCTCACACGTTTGTAAAAGTAGAGTTTGATCATTGAAGTTTTACGAAACACAAGTGTCATAAAATGTAAGCGTTAGTGTAGTCAACTAGTTTTACACAGTGTAGATTGTCTTGTAACTTACTTTGAGAGTTAGAATATTTATGAAAATCGCTCTGTTTTATCTGTTTGTATGTTAAAAGAAAGTTTCATCAGTTAACAAGTTAAAAATAAAGTTTCACCAGTGTACAAGTTAGAAACAAAGTTTCAATAGTGTGTACGTTAGAAATAAAGCTTTATCTGTTTGTATGTTAGAAACAAAATAAAGTTTCAACAATTTACAAGATAAAAAATAAAGTTTCACCAGTTTACAAGTTAAAAATAAAGTTTCAATAGTGTATACGTTAGAAATAAAGTTTTAGCTGTTTGCAAGATAAAAAATAAAGTTTCACCAGTTTACAAGTTAAAAATAAAGTTTCACCAGTGTACAAGTTAGAAACAAAGTTTCAATAGTGTATATGTTAGAAATAAATCTTTATCTGTTTACATGTTAGAAACAAAATAAAGTTTCAACAGTTTACAAGATAAAAAAAAGTTTCACCAGTGTACAAGTTAAAAATAAAGTTTCAATAGTGTGTACGTTAGAAATAAAGTTTTAGCTGCTTGTATATCAAAATAAAGTTTCAAGAGGTTACAAGTTAGAAATAAAGTTTCAACAGTGTGTATGTTAGAATTTAAATTATATCTGTTTGTAAAAATAAGATTGCGGGATTTAATAGTTTGTAAGTTAGACTAAGCGTTCTAGTATTTGTAAATGAAAGATATAGTTTCAACAGTTTACAGATTAAAAAATAAAGTTTCAATAGTGTGTATGTTAAAAACAAAGTTTTAGTCGTTTGCGCGTTAGAAATAAAATAAAGTTTCAACCGTTTACAAGTTCAAAATAAAGTTTCAATAGTGTGTATGTTAAAAATAAAGTTTCAACAGTGTGTATGTTAGAAATAGAATTTTATCGGTTTGTAAATTAAGATCATAAGATTTACTAGTTTGCAAGTTAGACTAAACGTTCTACTATTTGTAAATGAAAGATATAGTTTCAACAGTTTACAGATTAAAAATAAAGTTTCAATAGTGTGTACGTTAGAAATAAAGTTTAAGCTCTTTGTATGTTAGAAATAAAATAACGTTTCAAGAGTTTACAAGTTAAAAATAAAGTTTCAACAGTGTGTACGTTAGAAATAAAGTTATATCTGTTTGTAAAAATAAGATTGCGGGATTTAATAGTCTGTAAGTTAGACTAAGCGTTCTACTATTTGTAAATGAAAGATATAGTTTCAACAGTTTACAGATTAAAAAATAAAGTTCCAATAGTGTGTATGTTAAAAATAGAGTTTAAGCTGTTTGTGTGTTAGAAAAAGAATAAAGTTTCAACAGTTTGTAGATTAAAAATAAAGTTTCAACAGTGTGTACGTTAGAAATAAAGTTTTAGCTGTTTGTATGTTAAAAATAAAGTTTCAACAGTGTGTACGTTAGAAATAAACTTTTATCTGTTTGTAAAATGAGATTGTAGGATTTACTAGTTTGCAAGTTAGACTAAGCGTTCTACTATTTGTAAACGAAAGATATAGTTTCAACAGTTTACAGATGAAAAATAAAGTTTCAACAGTGTGTACGTTAGAAATAAAGTTTTAGTCGTTTGCGCGTTAGAAATAAAATAAAGTTTCAACCGTTTACAAGTTCAAAATAAAGTCACAATAGTGTGTACATTAGAAATAAAGTTTTAGCTTTTGCACGTTAGAAATAAAATAAATTTTTAATAGTTTGCAAGTTAAAAATAAAGTTTCAATAGTTTACAAGTTTTAAAATAAAGTTTAAATGGTGTGCAAGATAAAAAATAATGTTTCAATAGTTTACAAGCTGAAAATAAAGTTTTAATAGTTTATGTGCTTGAAATAAAGTTATAACAGTTTATATGTTGGAAACAGTTTGTATGCTAGAAATAAAGTCATAATTGTTTGTAAATAAGATCGTAAGATTTACCAGTTTGCAAGTTAGACTAAGCATTCCACTATTTGTGAATTAAAAATAAAGTTTACAAGTTAAAAATAAAGTTTCAACAGTTTACAAGTTAAAAATAAAGTTTCAACAATTACAAGTTAAAAATAAAACTTCAAAAGTTTACCAGTTAAAAATAAAGTTTCATCAGTTTACAAGTCAAAATAAAGTTTCAACAGATTACAAGTTAAAAGAAAAGTTCCAATAGTGTATGCATTAGAAATAACGTTTCAGCTGTTTGTACGTTAGAAATAAAATAAAGTTTCAATAGTGTGTACGCTAGAAATAAAGTTTTAGCTGCTTGTTAAAATAAGATAGTACGATTTACTAGTCTTGCAAGTTGGACTAAACGTTCCACTATTTGTAAATTAAAATACAGTTTCAATAGTGTATACATATGAAATAAAGTATTAGCTGTTTGTAGGTTAGAAATAAAAAGTTTACAAGTTAAAAATAAAGTTACAATAGTGTGTACGTTAGAAATAAAGTTTTAGCTTTTTGCATGTTAGAAATAGAATAAAGTTTCAACCATTTACAAGTTAAAAATAAAGTTTCAACAGTCTGTATGTTAGAAATGAAGTTTTAGCTTTTGTATGCTAGAAATAAAGCTATTTGTAAAATAGTTAAAATTGTAAGTGATTAACATATTTCGTTTGCTGAAAAGAAGGTGTTCCGCCTCTTAGTGTTGGTGTGTTAATATTGAAGAGTTTAGTAGTATCTGTTCAATTGAAGACTAAAGTGGTTCTAGCAAATATTAAAAACAGCAGCCACTATATAATTTATGAAACTGAACCCTTTCCTGCTCCTCTCATTCGAGTGGTACCCTGTACATATTACCACCTTTCATAACGGGCATTGTATCATAACAGGCTTATGTGATTTCAATAAAGTATCACGGACTGTTAAATTCCTAATGCGTTATCTGTTTGATGTACAGCTAATGGAGGCATGTTGAACGTTGAGTTTTTCCTTCATTCACTGACGACTCATCATATGAATGAGTTGAGGTGAAAACGGTATGCGTCATCACTTTGACTGATAAAGGAACGCCCACACACTGAATGGGGAAAAGATCAGGCTGTCAACAAGGATGAATAGAATCTTATCGAATGGTCTGACATCTACGACAATAAGGTGGACCCATTTTTAGACATGGGTTATCGCTTTGTCTGATATGACAACGTTCACACAAACACATATTCAGCTGTGAATATAATTTACCATTGCTATTTTTAGTGACTATCTTTACAAGAAGAATGACAGTGATGTAAGCAACATGCTTCCTAACCTGAATAGAGCTGTTTGTGTCATTGTATTAGGCATGTCGTTTAGCAAATCGGCGATACAACGATGTTGCCCACCCGATAGAAAAAAATTAGCACAACCGAGTTGTGTGAACTGTTACTTGATGATGCAAAGATACATCACATTTCATTTTTGATTGAAAATCAAAGTGCTCTTCTGAAACTGGGTGATGACATTCATTGTCAATTGAGTGAAAATTTGATAAAACTCTTTAGTTTTTCATTGCTGCAAAATGTGTTTACTGCTACACGCACGATTGGTGTAGGAATACCAATGACACTTGATAAACATGAACAACACCTTTACATTCAAAGTGATCTGATTTCACCTATTTCTATTGGTGAGAAAAAAGAATACATTTTACGTGATTTCATTCATGATAAAGACGCTTCATATGGAATAGTCCAGAAATTGTTTGAACCTATTTTCTACCATCCTGTCGTCAAACAAATGATAACCTATATTGCTATCAAAATTACAAATGGTTTACAAGAGTGCATCCATGTGAAAGATAGTAAATCCCTCATAACTTTAGTGCTTCGGAAAACAAAGTGAAGTGATTGTGACATGTTTATTGAAATAAAAATACATCATAAAAACACGTTTTATACAATGTTTAGTGGAAAAGTCTTTACATAGCGGACTGTAGGGAACTATTTACAAGGAAATACGATCTAATGCGACACATAAAACAAACATGTATATCTACAAAAAGCAACATCAAAATACTGAGTTAAAGTTGATCATTTCAATACATCTCCTGAATGTGGTAGCGTGAGTTTTATTCTTTTGGGTGGAGGTATGTTTGTGTCAGGATGTCCATGTGGAAGTGATGTGTTATGTCCTATCCAACACCTCTTATCATCCCATGTTGAAAGCGCTCGTTTCTTGAACGTGTACGTTTTCACAGTATGAATTTGTGATTTTAAGATTGTCATATTGACAAACGTTATATTTTTATCTTTATAGGCCTTCTTATAGGACCGATGTATCATTTTGTGAACAATGGATTTTGATATTCCTTTAGCACGCTTAATACTATCTGCACATTCTTTTAATTTCATGGAATACATTTTAGGACGGAGGAGAATCATTTCACCTATTTCCTTTCCTGCTGTTTCATCCTTAAAACAACCAAGTTTGGCTTTATTCTGTATGGAAAAGAGTGGATGAGTGGGATTGTAGTTAGATGTGTCGAAATATTTTTCTAGCGACTTAGCTACATTAAAATTTAAATCTTTTTGAGTGGTAATTCCTAAAAAGAAACTGTCTGCATCACCACCCAGCAAGCGAACCTCTTTTACGAGAGGGCATGGTTTTAATATTTTGTAGAAGAGTTGATACATTTCAAGCTTGGAATAATCTAAAACGGCTTGCCCAATATAGATGGGTTTGCACAGCTCAACTTCTGATTTTATCATTTTAACACCTACAAGATCCTCATCGATAATGTCTCTATCAATGAAAAGAGGTGATGAGGTCAATTTGTGATATTTTTGATCATCAATGACTAGTTTGTAGTTCATGCGTTTTCTAACATCCTCCATGGTCTTTCCGAAAAGACTGTTATTCTTATATTTATAAAAATCCTTTTCAAAATTATTTTTGGCTAGTGCACGTTTTTGAATGTTACTATGTATGTAAGGTTTGAGGAAGGCTTTCTGTCTAAATTTGATGATGCGGTGAACTGACTTTAGAAGCATGCCCATTTCTAAATAGAATTTTAGTATGCAGAAGTGTACGAGATAATTTTTCTTATCATATTGGGTGAGTAAAAGTTTGCGGCATGGTTTGTACCTTGGCTGTCCACACTCTGTTAAGTTATTATGAAATTGTGACATGAATGGTGAAAACATATCTTCAGTAACTTCACCAGATTCAGGTGCGAGTGGGAAATCAGCAGTTTTATTTTTAATGCTATTTGGATAAATCAAATCCACTTCAAAATAATATCCCCAATCACCTTCATCTGGTATCTTCAGTATGTTTGAAGGGTTGGAGTAATACTCAAGCTCATCTTGATTTAACCAACTAAACTCGGAATGAGGTAGTGGTTTAGACAGTGAACTGCCATATAAATTATTTTGGTCATAGTACTTTAGGTGGATATGATCATTAACCTACTGTTTCAGATTTTATATGATGCTTATTTACAAATGTGAGACCACCGCGTATTCCGCGCTCAAATGTTATACATCTCGGGGTCTTGTAAGAGGTGAATGGTCTCACCAGTCATTTTAAAGGCTGATTTAAAGGACATGGCTGGTAGACTGACAAAGTGGACAGGATCTAATTTGTCTTCTTCTAATGCCACTCGTCGAAATTCCTGAAAGACATCAGCCAGCAAAATGACATCGAATTCTAAGTAATCGATCATATAATCACCAAACGTTTTACAATCAAATTTTATCCATGCCTCTTGAGCATGTTCATAATCCTCTACTGGACAATCTTCACCCGTCAAATCGTTTTGGAATTTTTCAATGGAAGGAAGGGTTGTTTCATATAGTTTAGACATTGAGCTAAAATACGCATAGGGAAAGACTCCTTTGCGAGTGATCATGTCATCTGTTAAATTTGGATAGTGTTTCTTCAAAGTTTGACTATGGGGAAGAAACTTGAGATTACGAACGAGGGAAGCTAGTGACGCTGACATGAATTGAAATGAATCTAAAAATTTTATTTCGAAGAAGACTGTCTTATTTTCTTTAGTTTTATCAACTGGTACTTTTGCTGTCATTGCCATGAATTTTTCTCTCGTTTGTGCTATAACATTGAACTGCCACGATTTCATCTGCCTTAACCCGCCTTTTATTATCATATGACTGTCATAGCCCTTAAAGTTGTGAAAAATGACGGGTAGTACGCGACGTCTCAACCTATGTGAAAAGTTACACTTAGAGCAGAGTGCGTTTCTAAATTTACCAGTGATGTGATCATGATCACGCACTTTCTTAATTTTATCGTCATCAAACGTTTTATGACATTTAGGACAGGATGTGCAACTTTCGAATTTCTGTTTGTCTTCATCTGACATATGTAGTGACTTACGCTGCAATTGGGAATCATATGATTGTTGAAATTTAGCAGCTTTATCGAGAAATTCTAGAAATTTTGAAATACAATCTTCACCTTGCCAAGTATGCATTTTGTTTTGCCTATTTCTAAAGTGGTCATGCCATACTTCATAGCAGGATATGGCTGCTGGCTTGTGGATGATATCATCAATGTAGCATTCTATGTCTGCGTAAATGACACGCAGGGGACTTAATTCGTCACCATTATCTCTATGTGAAAAGATTTTGTCTTTGGGCATGCGCTCTATTTGTAATTTACCCCGCTTGCACCATTCATAATGACTTAGAAATTTATTTTTCGACCAAAATGGTCGTGTGCAGCGGTTGCATATGAAATGTTCACCTGTAATCGATTTTTGTATATGGTTGTAAAGGCAATGAATTTTTGGAATGCCACAGTAATGCCACAGTTGAGTATTGTCCTCATACACTAGCAAGAGGTTGACTACCCGATCATAGCTACTTTGGCGGTTGTTATACCTAACGCCTTTTAGTCCTTTCTCACAGACCTGTACCACTATCTTAATTTTATTTAATTTCTCAAATTTCTCTATATCTTTCAATTTCATGTCTTCAGTATTGCACTCATCAAACTTTAATTCATTCTCCCACTCTTGATACTTACTTCTACGGAAACGATTATCATTTACATCATTGTAGTGGAGAATGGATAACACTGCATACTTAAAACGTTGCGATTCGCAATCTACAGAAATGACTGCTTTTTTGTCTTTTAAAATTTTTGGAAGATTGAAGGAGCCTCGCCCACTATAACTTTCTAGCAAAGTGATTTTAAACTTGGCAGATTCTATACCATCAAAAATTAGGCCACTATCGCGTTCGTTGAATTTAACTATATTTAGTTTTAGTCCTTGGATATATAAATTAAACCAAGAATCTTCATCGATTACTTCTGTAGCAGGAGAGGAGGGTATGTGAAACTCCAACCGCTCTACAATTTGACCAGTATGATGATCAATTTTTACATATCTTATTTTTAGGTAGATGAGCGCTTTTATTCCAAAGTTGTCTAAATTTCTAAAGAGTGCATCTATCAAGGATGAATTTTGATGAAACCACTCTTCAAAGTCAGCAATGGTTTCTGAGGATTCCATATTGTAGTCCCTCACTAAATTGTTCATTGATATTTCAGTGAGACGGATAGAGGAGATGCTGTTACTGTAACTTTCATCTGTATGTGTGTGGCGAAGTCTGTGTGAAGATAATTCAAATCGTGTTTCAAATGATTGAATGCAAAAGTCGCAAGTAAAGGAGACGTGTTCAATAGAGTCATCCTCACCTCGGGAGATTGATGGCGACTTGGGTTGACACACACGTTGTCTGATGTGTCGGGCCAGATCGCGTTTTCTCGTGAAGATGTGCCCACAGTCAGGACATTCCCGCTCGTTGCCTTCCCGCGATAGTGTTGAGCTGGAACTAGCATCACCTAAAAGAGAAATCATTCTATCATCTATATTAAAGTCTTAGTGTTTTGTTACAACCTACCTTCACTCAACAGCTCTAAACTTTCCTTGAGAAAGGAGGGCTTTGGTGATGAAGTCGATGCCTGAAATTGAGGAAGATGCTATTAGCGAAACGTTTGAGGGAGATGAGTGAGGAAATCTTCAACCTACCATTTTAATGGTGTGGTCACACACCTCGATCTCCATTTCTACCGACTTGTTGGAGATGGGAGGGAAGTCGCCTGCTGTAGCCGGTGGTGGCATGTGAGAGTTGGCGGGGCGGTTAGGAACGTCGTCGCCCAGAAATACCGTTGCGAGATCTGTTGAGAAAAGAAAGGAAAGCGATCAGTAACATGACTATCCAATTCCAAGTGTGGCGTGAGTTTTGTTTAAGTATTTGTCCCCCTTTACCATCACTGTTGAGTTCGAATGCTGTTATGCGGTTTTTTCTTTCTGTGCTTCATTGTTATCCTGATGTTTGTCTTTGGTCCGATGTCTAAGTCAAGAGATCTTTAATGTATGTCGTTTTGAAGTCTATGATGTTTGTTGAAAGATGTAGCGATCACTTTATTAGTTTTGGTGTCGCATTTCTTTGTTTGTTTGTATTTCTATGGATGCGCTAGTTATGTAACTTATGTGAGATCTATGCATGATTCTTCCTGGCAAAGACTATCATATCGAACTCACTTGTGACCATCTTTGAATTTTGAACTGATAAGCTAAAATCTTCTTTGTACAGTCCATGCATCAAGTATAGTCTTTAAGTTTTGTTGGTGCTAGTTTATCGACTAATCGGTAAGTCATTGCATATTTGCGATGTCAATTGTACATAATTGTGTAAATCGTACCTTTTTTGTAGAAACCGTTTTTGTCTCTTGGTCAATGTCCTTTCTCTGAAAATTAAAGTTTCAAGTATAAAAATATCTTCACTGAAAAGGATCTTTTTCTTTATGGGGAAAATTCGCGTGCTCGAAGTCCTAAAACTTTGCCAGTAAAGTTTTAACAGTTTCGATTAATGATTAAACTACAAAGCAGTTTCGATAAGTCCTGCAAAGCAGTGTCAATTATGGTCTCAAGATAATCTGCGAACAAAGTTAAGCAAGCAAAGAAGATCTGCGACTTCATTGAATTCTTGAATGATCAACACAAATTCCAAGTCGTTTACCGCCTCCGTCTCAATCTTCTAAGTCAAGTCAAGTCAAAGTGAAGTTGATTCGAGGTTCCAAGTTCAAGTTCCATTCAAGTAATTGACGGTAATAAGTGATTTTTCCAAGAACTCAGTAAGTCAACGATTGATTCTCTATTGAAGCAGTATTTTGAGTACTTTTCATGCGAATTATACATTATAGTGCATGCATAATCGTACATTTGTTGCATAAAAAGCGCATCCTTTTATTTGAACATTTTATAAAGGTGTATGTACTCGGTAATACGTTCGTATAATCATCCTTCAATATTCGCAATTTTGTGGTAGGAATTCATTGTTATTAGTCTCTATGTTGAGTATGTCTGAGCTGAGTAGAATCAGTAGAATTCGCGGTTTCACTAGAGCTAAGATAACGAAAACATTGAGTAAAGCTGAGGAAGCGATTGATTCAAATAATTTGAATGAAATTTCTGCATTAATTGAAACGCTGACTTCATCTTTAAAAATTGTAACAAAACAGAACGAGGATATTCTTGAGTTGTTAGAAGATGATAATGCTGATGAAGAAATTTAACAAGCATTAGAGTATGAGTTAAAGGTACAAACAATGATTAATACTTTGAACGAAATTGCAAAAAGGAGTGTTAGTTCTACTTGTAATAGTAATAATTCTGATAATTTGGTCGAAGTCTTGAAAGAGCAAAATGACATCGCGATTTCACTCGGGAAATTGCAGGATAAAGCAAGTCTACCGCCGAAAGAAATTCAGATTTTTGATGGTTCCGATATTACGAACTTTAAGCTGTTTCAAAATGCTTTCTCTAGAATTATTGAGACTAAGACTGATAATGATGCCGATCGTATTTATTACCTAGAGCAATATACTTTGGGGATGCCAAGAGATCTTGTAAGAAGTTGTTGTCACATGAATCCAACTGTAGGTTATAAGACTGCATGGAAGATGCTAATTGATAAGTACGGGAATGATTTTGAAGTTTCCTGTGCGTTCTTACATAAGTTGGAATTGTGGCCAGAAATTAGTCATGAAGACGGCATTGAGTTAGAAAAATTCAGTGTCTTCTTGCGAAGTTGTCTGAATTATATGGAGAACGTCAGTTCACTCAATCAGTTGGATAGTCCGAAGGAAATAAGGTCGATAATCCTCAAGTTACCTTATAAAATGCGCGAAGCTTGGCGTACAAGAGTGTTGAATATCCGAGAATTAGGATATGATGTGATATTCAAGGATCTTGTCGAATTTGTTGAACGACAATCGAAGTTGATAAACATGCCGATATACGGAGATTTGAAAAATACAGGTAAACCCAAAAGTAGTGATCATAAGCAGACAGATTCCTTTCGACAGAATAAGCATGTCTCTAAGGCTAAGCAGTTGGGTAAATCAGTCTCTTTGTCCACAAATATTCAGGAACATGAAGCTTGTAATCAAAGTGATGCACAGTCTAAGACAAGTTCACATATATCTTCGCGTGAATGTGTATTTTGCAAATGCAATGATCATGATCTAAACTCGTGTAGTTCATTTTTGAAACTAGCGTTAGATAAAAGACAAGCGTTTATTCGTACGAATTCCTTATGCTTCGGTTGTCTGATTAAAGGTCATCATTCGAAAGGTTGTAGGAAAAAGTTAACGTGTAATACATGTAATAAGAGTCACCCTACTTGCCTTCATAAAAATCGAGCGAAGCAATCCACTCATTTTGTTAGTAGTGAGAAGTCGTGTTCTTCGACTTCTACAGAGAGCAAAAGTTGTCATACTGGGGCCGGTGCAGCTAATCGTGTAGCTTTGGCACTTATACCTGTAAAAGTTAGGTCAAGCAACAGTAGACAATCTGTAGTTACGTACGCCGCTCTCGACAACTTTAGTTCTGATTGTTTTGTATCTGACAGCGTAATGAAAAGTTTAGGAATTAAAGGGAAATCAGAAGAAATAAGATTAACAACAATGGAGAAGTTCCAAAGTCCAACGATGACTACAGTTGTAAATGGGCTTGAAATAACCGATCTTGACGAAAATGAAATCGTTCATCTTCCTCCGACCTATTCCCGCCCTGAATTACCAGTTTCCACTAACGATATTGCGAAAAGAAATGAGTTCTACAAATGGTCACATCTTAGGGAAATTCCTATCATTGAAGTTGATGCCGAAGTAGGTTTACTTATAGGAATTAATGTTCCAGAAATGTTGAAACCCTTAGAAGTTGTAAGTGGGTCTCCTAATGAACCGTTTGCCACTAGACATAAGTTGGGGTGGACAATTAGTGGGCCAATGAACTTGAATTCCGAAGATATCGTCAGAGTGTGCAGGACACAAATACAAAGACTGAGTGACATTGAAACAAAATTAAACATGATGTATTCACGAGATTTTTATGATAACGAATCCGATTTGTGTAACCCTTCGATAGAAGACAAAATGTGGGAAGTAAAAGTGTCATCAGGTACATTCCAAGATGGTCATTACGTTATTCCATTACCTTTACGGCAGGAAAGCTTAACAGGTATCGATAACAAACATCAAGCTTTACAAAGACTCTTTTCTTTAAGAAAACGTCTTTCTAAAGATACCATATATCATAAAAATTATTCTGAGTTTATGGATCTTATGTTGAAAAACCGTTTTATGGAAGAGGTGCCTGTTGACGAATTATCTAGTACGAAAAATGTCTGGTATCTGGTACATCATGGAGTGTACCATAAGGAGAAGCAGAAAGTGCGTGTAGTTTTCAATTGCTCGTTGCCTTACCAAGGTAAGTCTCTGAATTCCATGCTGCTTCAAGGACCGGACTTGACAAATAGTCTGATTGGGGTACTTCTTCGATTTAGAGAAGGGTGCTTTGCATTCTCTGGTGACATTGAGAAAATGTTTTACCAGGTGAAAGTACCTAAAAGCCAATATGATTATATGCGACTGTTTTGGTATCCAAATGGGAATCTGAGTATCGAACCATCCCAGTACAGACTTACTGTTCACGTTTTCGGAGCAGTTTCGTCACCTAGCTGCGCGAATTATGCTCTTCGTCAAACTGTTTTGGATGGCAGAAATAGTTATCCAGATTCAGTAGTTAAGACTGTTCTCCGAAACTTTTATGTCGACGACGTATTGAAATCTGTTGATAGTGAAGACGACTCAATTCAGTTACTTCATCAACTTAAGAGTGCATGCTCACAGGGAGGTTTTAGATTAACCAAATTTGTAAGTAACTCGGAAAAAGTAATTGGGTCTGTATCGGAAAATGACCGCGCTAACAATTTACAGAATCTTTCTTTGAATTTTGATGATCACGTTGATGCAATTCAAAACGCTCTCGGTGTAAAATGGAATTTGACAACCGATATGCTTAGTTTTAAGATCAAGTCTCAAGAAATTGTTTCTACGAGGAGAGGAGTTCTGTCTTGCATCTTTTCGATTTTTGATCCTCTTGGACTTCTGTGTCCAGTAGTTTTGATTGCAAAACGTATTTTTCAAGAGTTATATCGTTTAAAGACAGACTGGGATGATATACTTCCTGAAAAGGAGAAACAGATTTGGGAACGATGGATCTCAAATCTGTCGAAGTTAGCTGAATATGAAGTCCCAAGAGCTTTAAAGACAAAAGTTTCATTGATTCGAAATGCTCGATACATATATTTTCTGATGGAAGCGAAGTTGCTTATGGAGCTGTAGCGTACGCCAGGTTCGAAAACCCAAATCAGATTGTTCACTGCTCCCTAATTTACGCAAAATCACGGTTAGCTCCCATCAAGAAAATTACAATACCCAGGTTGGAGCTTACAGCAGCGAAGCTCGCAGTTACCATTAAGGGTATTCTGAACTCTGAATTAGAACTCAGAGTTGATAGTTTTACATTTTGGACTGATAGTATAACAGTCTTACGATATCTGAATAACGAAACAACCAGATATCACCGATTCGTTGCAAATCGAATAACGTATATTAATGAACGAACTGATACTAATCAATGGCGTTATGTTCCATCTGAACAGAATCCCTCTGACATTGCAAGTCGAGGAATCGAGATGGATAAGTTCCTTGTCAAAGACGATTGGAGGAACGGGCCGGATTTCCTCTGGAAATCAGAGATTGATTGGCCTAAGAATATTACGAATCTTCAAAATATTGATACCGATCCTGAAATAAAAAAGGAAAAATCCGCTCAAAGTTATTATACAAATGTTTCTGATGATACAATTGAGAAATTACTATTGTCATCTTCAGATTGGTATAAGTTGAAGAGAAGGATTGCCTGGTATTTGAAAATAAGGGAATGTCTGAAAATGAATGTAAGACTTGAAAGAGATATTTCAATCAGTGATTTAGAGAAAGCAGAATTCTCTATTTTCGAATATGTACAGCGTACTTCATTTGGTAATGAAATAAAAGCGATAAAAAACAGTGAAAGTGTACTGAGCTCATTAGGCCTGTAACCAAGTTGATTCTCTTGCGTAGTGCTGAACTCTAATCGTGACAAATATCGTTATATTTGTGGGGCCGGAATGTTGAGTTCGAATGCTGTTATGCGGTTTTTTCTTTCTGTGCTTCATTGTTATCCTGATGTTTGTCTTTGGTCCGATGTCTAAGTCAAGAGATCTTTAATGTATGTCGTTTTGAAGTCTATGATGTTTGTTGAAAGATGTAGAGATCACTTTATTAGTTTTGGTGTCGCATTTCTTTGTTTGTTTGTATTTCTATGGATGCGCTAGTTATGTAACTTATGTGAGATCTATGCATGATTCTTCCTGGCAAAGACTATCATATCGAACTCACTTGTGACCATCTTTGAATTTTGAACTGATAAGCTAAAATCTTCTTTGTACAGTCCATGCATCAAGTATAGTCTTTAAGTTTTGTTGGTGCTAGTTTATCGACTAATCGGTAAGTCATTGCATATTTGCGATGTCAATTGTACATAATTGTGTAAATCGTACCTTTTTTGTAGAAACCGTTTTTGTCTCTTGGTCAATGTCCTTTCTCTGAAAATTAAAGTTTCAAGTATAAAAAATATCTTCACTGAAAAGGATCTTTTTCTTTATGGGGCAAATTCGCGTGCTCGAAGTCCTAAAACTTTGCCAGTAAAGTTTTAACAATCACTGTAACCTACCATCAAGAGAATTTACTTCCGCCATCAGCGATGGTTCAAGAGGAGGTAGAAGGGGGATGCGAGCCGAGGGTGGAAGAGTCCGCGGCTTGGGTGTTGGAGGGATGTGGCTACGAGGAGCTGGTATGGGTGGTGGTGGAGGTTGGGCGATGACCATGCCCGAGGTGGATGGGTGCTCAGATGGTGGAGCTGAGGTAGATGGGCGAGAGGGTAGGGTCGGAAAATCATCATCATATTTCCGCCTCGCGACTTCCTCCCACTTCTCCTGCCTTGCCAAAACTGTAGAGTGGAAAAGAGATGAGATTGATGAATGATAGAATGCATGCTATCAACCATGGTGATACAGAACACATGACAGCATTCATTCATTAAGATACTTACATATTCCCAGTCGTTCATAGGCTCGACCAAGTGCCCCTTCAGGAATAGGTTATCTGTTCATGATGCGCTGCTGTACTGAAAAAAGGAGGGAGATATTGGTGAGAGATTTCTCGAAGGGAGATATTAGAGTGCATTATAAATTTTAGAAAATGAGCTTCGGTTTTGAAAATCGCGGAGTAAAAAGACGTTAAGGGTCTTTCGTTGAAAATTAATAAGGATATGATTCTTACATTCTTGATGTTATTCAAAGGTTTATGAAAATTAATTCCTATGCTCAACACACATGCTAACCGAATGATATTAGTTCAAGAGTTTTATTAGCACAACCTACATCCTTGCCCCATCACACAAAAACTTACATTGCTCAATGAGAGTTTCCTCCATCTTGGCAGAGACGTGATAAGATTCAATTTTTCTCGTGATACTCGTATCCATATCGAAGATTAAAGCAGTTAGATTCGACGTCGAAGGCAAATTCACTGAAAAAGGACACGTAAGATTTATTTCATTTTACCTATGATGATCATGTGAATAGTCATTCAATGAACATGAGTCAATCAACACTTCGAAATGCTCCATACCATAAAGACTAACCCTTGTCGAATGGCTAAAGTACTCTGACCTGGCGAGAGAAAGTGTCACGTTGAGTATGAAGTCGAACGCCCAACGTGAGCAACAGCTCAGAGGTTTCGGTCTAACAAACGACGAACAACCCGTGCAACGCAATCCCTCTACGGCAGTACCCGCCGTCCCGAAGGAACGCTCGAGCAAAGGAAGTATTACAGCGATGATATGCCTTATGAGCAGAAGTGAATCTCTTGATAGCAAGAGACTATTCAACTTGATAGCAAGTCAAAACAACCTGATAGCAGGAGCTCACCAACACTCACCTTGTGAAAGATAAATGTGAAGAGCAGAGCTGGTGCACTACCTTTTATAAGATTTTCCTAAGCGGTGAATGGATGAGACCTCTCGTCCAATCACAAGACGAGCAAGAGTTTCCAGTGCGCCCACGCACTTCCAATTAATGCTGATGTTACAAACTCTCTTTTATGAACGCATGAGCATCTATTTGAATCTGTCAATGTACATTCCTATTGCGATATGATTTATTCGTTGATGATTTTACTACGGTATCTTATGTGTTCAGAGCTTGCTCACTAAAGAAGAGAGAAGTGTGTTTGCTGTATACGTTTGGCGTGTGAATGTCCAAATCCCATATCATTCCATTCATCATTTCTTCGTCAATGCCCTCTGTGTTTCTCAACTCTCGACTTGGAATATACACAGGTGACACAAAGAGGTAGTGGTTCTTAAAAGAACTCATGAGACTTTCTCGATGCGGATAGTATGTGCTACATGTGTATGCTCTAAAAGGTTAGAGTCGGAGTGTAGAAACGACAAGCATGTAGTAAGGAAAAATTGATTAAGACATCATTATGAGAACTTTACTTGACATGTGCCCTACTTTGTAAATCATCAAACGATGAGTGGAAATTTTGAAAAACCTGCTGCAGACATCTAAAGCACTCATGACCAAGCGAGAAAAGATGACGTTGGGAAAGTTGTCCAACACCGGCTAAGTGGTTTCGGTCTTAACTATGACACACCCCTCCTTCCATCTGCGGCAGCGCTCGCCGTGCAAACCCACCAACCGGAAGTACACTATCAAAGATCTCCGCATCACTCATGTTGTAGCCTAATATCAAGCCGCCTAAGGTGATGGAGGATTTTATCCCTCACTCATACCGAGCTTCACACTATTAGTGCAATGGAGAGGTTATGAAGTAACCTTCGACAGCTGGCTAAATGTCGCCCTGGCGGTCAGAGTACAACGTTGAGACAGAGGCAATCACTTGCAAACATGACGCAGAGAGGTTTCACAAGGATTACCATTGCCCACGTCCCGTGCAGTACTCATCGCTACGGACTTCACCGCTGTCTCGAAAGAACGCCCACTCACAGGAAGTATCACACCGAAAATCTCCGTGACTTGCACCGTCCATGACTTGATCGCCAGACATGAAAACCTGTAGAGTTGGTGAGAGGTTGACAGACTTTGAGCAAGCCGTAGAGAGCTTGATTCACCAGCGTTTTGCAATGGAGATGTTTAGAGGCCACCCATGACAAGATAGCTAAGACTCAACCGATTGGCGTTCAAAGTGCTACGTTGAGAACTGTGTCAAATGCCCAACATGAGACATGAGTTGCCCCAGCGGTTTCGGTCTAAAATATGACACACTCCCTTGCCACACTTATCACTACGGCATCGTCCGCCGTCCCGAAGGAACACCCTGTCAGTGGAATATTACAGCAAAACTCTCCGTGTCTTGCTCGCTTTCAGTAAAAAGCTGCTTGTAACATGAGAAGACTGGCTCAGACATCATTAAAAATCCTCTAGTTGACTTCAGCAGGGTCGAAAACCCCAGAAAACCTCCAAAACTAGTGAATTTAAATTTTTCAACTTTTTAGCACTACTTATGAAATTTTGTAAGTATTCTATCACTTAGGGCAGGTCAATAGCGACCGAACCTTTTTTGAATCAAGTCAAACGGACTTGTAGAAGCAAAGTTACAAGCCATTAAAGTTTTGGAGTCTTTTATGGCCTGGAGACGAAGGCCAACTCCTGACGAACCTCAAAGTCTGACGCCTTAGCTGACTTCAGCAATGAAATTTTCTAAGTCGGTTTCTTACAGAAACCCGGAATTTGGAATGTCCGAAGTTATCATCGGAGCTCAGAGAGACGACCTACCGTTGACAATCTCTCGTCTTAATGTCAAGTCTCTGTCGGTTCCCAGCTTATATAGTTTGTGGCGATCAGCTGATGACGTAATATCCATCATCCAAAAACTTAAAACGCTTCTATCACCGATTCTGGAGGTCCGATTGAGCTGGAAATACACCATTTCCATGTAGAATTTGACGCTGAATCTGAATCTGGCCTCCATTTTCCCATCCGATGCTTCGTTTAGGCGCTACAGCCTAAAACGTCCAAAATTCTAACTCTGTCGTTTTTTCGCCAATCTCCCAAGTCTTAAATGGCGTCTCATATCTAAACGAAGACAGATATGAACAAGCCGTTTCTTTCACTGAAGTTGTCTCACTCTTAGCTTTCAAGCGAGCTATTGCACGACTTTCTACGATCTCTACAACCAAAGTTGGAAGATCGGTGCCGGGGGGGGGGGGGGACGTCAGCGAAAATTTTTTCTCTCCGATTTTACGTCCAAAATTTTACCTCTGTCGTTTTTTCGGAAAAATTTTGAAGAAACATTTTTTCTCTCCGATTCCTTTCAAACTCACCATATCGATGCAGAATTTGACGCTGATCACGAATCTGAAGTCCGTTTCACTCTCCCGTGCCTCCTTCACCCTCAAAACACACTCTCACTCCACCACGTCAACCTGGTCGGTCGGCCAAGTCAACCAGGACGTTCAGCAAAGTCAACCAGGACGGTCGGCCACGTCAACCTGGTCGGTCGGCCAAGTCAGCCTGGACGGTCGGCCACGTCAACCTGGTCGGTCGGCCAAGTCAGCCTGGACGGTCGGCCACGTCAACCTGGACGGTCGGCCAAGACAACCTCTCACTCCAACCTGGGCGGCCGGCCATGCGCGCTGTGTTTGTATGGGAGCTAGCCATTTCGAGGCGCGCTGTGTTTGTATTGGACCCACCCCATTTCGGGGGGCGCGTGTTTGTATTGGACCCACCCCATTTCGGGGCGCGCTGTGTTTATTATGGACCTTTACTTACTACTTACATTAAATGAAAACACATCACCGGCTGATGAAACACTACATTACATGAATGGGCCTACATTATGTGCACCAGCAGAATACAACAAAAAGTGGAAAGTGTTGCATTTCTTTCTTCCCTTAACTGCTTAATATTTGCTGCAATATTTTATGTAAAAATTCTTAGTGCTTTTTCAGCTTTCGTTTGACATGCGCTATCGCAGCCGTGATTTCGTCAATTTCATTAAAGAAAATTTCTATTTGCAAACGTTTGTGATGCCCAAACATGGAGGCAATAATTAAATTTCTAAAGCAGGTATGGCAGCTTTCCTATGTCTAGCAAATAAGAAACAATGTACGCTGAGACCGGACTTGTGTTGTACGTAGCTGCAAGTTATTGCAATCAATTATATTTGCTGATGAGTACAAATAATTTCTAATTGTAATCAATTACATTTTTAGCCATGAAATTGAGAGTAATTGCAATTTCTTTCCGGTCAGCTCTGTTCATTAGCACAGTTTGAATTGCTTTATTCTTCTCGTCGATAATGCATTAAAATACTTAGATACGTGTATTACCGGGTGCACGACTACCAGACGTTCTTTTCAAAGAAATTTACTACGAAACATTTTGTCAAAATCTAAATTAAGTGTCCTTTCCCCTCTAATTGCTGATCGAAAAATGTAAATCAGAAAAATAGTTCAATATCTCCTCGCAGGATGAAAGGCACACGAGCTCTTCGAGAAGCCACAGTTAATTAAGTCATTCAATCTATTTTAATGTCAGCGGAGATGTACATGTAATTGCAATTGTAATGAAGTCTCCAAGAAGCCACGTCTCGATATCACGGCATTTCATTTTCAGCTTGAATGTGGTAAAGAGGTAGGGCGAAGACACTTAAGGGGGATAATAAAAAGGTGGCAATTCAATATGAATGCTACAAGTGTCTTGTATCCGGAGAATAGACTTACAAGATCTTGTGTCCGGAGAATAGATTGCAATCCCAGAGAGGCCTGCATATTAAGCTGCTTTGATCTTTTGGGACTTTCGATCTTGTTGCCACCCACTTGGGATAGTGCTCTTTGATACAGATACCAGGACATCTCGTTGTCCGCCCAATACAACTGCATCCACAATCGCATATTGAAATTATAACAGACATTTAATCAGTCAACGAGAGGAATTGGATCCTTCAAAGAACGACAAGGGATCATAAAAAGTTCTCGAAATTCATTCACTTAGCTTTTTCAAGTCTAATGTGTGAAATCTGTCTCCGAGAAATGGAATTCTAAGATATACTTTCGTTATTGACGGACCAATTATTGGTTCTTTTCCTTTATTTATCTTGGTCCGGGTGGCAATTCATGTTCAGAGTCTCAGTTAAAAACTCAAACTCCTTTTCTAGAAAACAAGGAGAGCAGAATGCGCTAGTGCGATGGAATAGGCATTTCACAAGATTAAGTTTGTACCTCTTGGGCACAAAGCTGAAATAATGCAAATATAGACCACTCCATGACCCTCAGATCGAATGACATTGACATCTAAAAACTGATAGCATCTCTTTCCTCGAACTCGGTGGTAAATTCTAAGTTGGCGAGCACTTTTGAGAACAGATCATTTAGAATCCTTTTGTAAATGGCGTTATCTCATTATTAGAGTCATCGAAAGCGCTAAAGACAATATTTATTATTATGAGTTTATTTTTATTTTTCTGGCTTAATTTCAGTGGAAGACAAGGCTGTTTTAAATTTCCGGATTCCCGGCAATGCATATCGAGCATCTTCCTGTCATGTTTACCGGTTTCTTTTCACAGCAATTTATTCAATAACGACGAATGACACCGTGACATTTTGGATAGGCACTAGTGAGACTTCCGGGAGATCTCCGAATTCATAATTGAAAGCATTATTCCGATCGAAAAAGTTTTTAGTTGAATCAATGCCCTAAGAGCCTGATATCACTCTAACTAAGTTGGAGAAGCAATATCCAAAAAACTATTTCCTCACTAACTCAGTTATGTGAACCTGCGCCGTCGTTGAATGCATAAATCAAAGAAAAAAGAAGACCATGTGACCGTGCATTTATTTCCTCATGACAATGATCCCTTGAATGAATGGTTAGATGAATCCAGAGAAAATACTTTAAGCCAACTAAATATTTGGGTGTGTGCTCCACGTATTTTGATGATGACGATTTTGTCTCATCAACAAGAGACTCGAATGACTGAGGAAAACGCGACTCATGCATATTACACAAATGTCACCTGAAAAGTGGGGCGACTCCATTTTTCTCAGCAATTAATGTAGAAATCGTTGGTACATCGGTTTTTCTAAACTGACTAGTCATTCTCACATGCTCCTATACCTGCTAGGAGAGCGCTGAACGCAACGACTGAATGCCGTTTTGAAAGCCAAGCTTTTGCTTTACATGTTCATTTTTTTTGATTTTGTTGAACAAAGCAAGTTGCAAAACCTCGCAGATTTACAATCGCGTGTGAAGACCGATCCATAAGCCCGTGATTATTCCAATGAATGGACAAAAGTTGATTCCGATTGTCATCTCTAATTCATCCTTTTCTATTTCAATTTTAAATTTTAACATAACAAAATGCGTCAAGGTAGCTAAAAAACGAACGAAGTATTATTTTTTTAGGGAAGTACAAAATCATTAGTTAAAAAAAACATCATATCCAAAAAAGTTTAAGAAATCAAAATATTTAGTAGAAGTACAACCAAAATATCTACATTCTTCATGTCAAATGAATGGACGAGTAAGTCTTTTGTCAAAAACATGCTGAAGGAAGTCTTTTATGCTGTATTGCTTCATCTTTAGCCACCGATTGATTTGATTATAACAATAGTTTTCGGTGAAAATTTAGTATCCTACCGTGCATGTTGACATTAAGTCGACAGCGATAGCAAAGTTTCCTCCTTTTCAAAAATTCATCTACCTATCTTCCTATAAAAACTTTATCTGAGAGAAGTACATACGGTATACTTCCTTCAGCATGCCCAATTTTTGATACCATACATAACGTAAAGAATGTATTCAACAGCACTTAAGAGATCGCAATGGAAATTTTGAGCGTTTGAGCATTCAGACAGAGTTCATATTTAGAAATATATATAAGTACGCATTTGTAGTACTTCAGTGAGCTTTCACTTTTACTTATTCATTGATGAAGAATATCTTCTCATGTCAAATCTTTGTAATCAAGGATTGAGTCAATGAGATAATGCAAAATTTCAGTTGCAAATTCTTAATTTCTTGGGATTAATTCAAATGCCTTTATTTATGATAGGTAGTCTGTCAGACACAACTACAGGACAATACAACTGTGTAGTCACATGTAGTCACATACAACTACATTAGTTTTGATGAGTTGGCAGTTAATATAAGTTTAAACACGATACAAGCTGGTTGTGCATAATGGGGATACATGATGTCAAACAGCTATTGAAAAGGGAGAATATGTCAATCGGAGGTTGACCCTAATGTTGTACATTTGTGATCATATTTGCCTTCATGTCCAGGCCACCAATATCTGCGAGTCCATGATTTCTATATAGTAATTTCTTTTACATAGAAATCTATGTAAGTACTTCATGCTTTGTGCATGGTACTGTCATGGATTTCTATATAGTATAGTATATCGGGTTGAAACACCACCGATATCTACATACATTAGTAGTCCTGTTTTGAAGACAGTTGATTGCTAAGTATCACGATTATACTTTGTCAAAGTGACTTTCAAACGTGTTGTCGATGGTTGTAGCACAAGTTGGAGAACCCAAATAGAAAACAAGATCATACTATTTCATTTCATTGTTTCCCAAAAGACGCTGAAAGATTCAGGAAGATATTGGCTGAAAAATATTCGAGAATGTGAAGAGGGAATTTGGAATCACATAATATCAAGAACATCTACTCGCACAACTAGCGTATGAATGTTTCTTTATATCATTCCACGAGCTTTACTTGTGGTTTTGATAGAGGATAGATTGTGCATTAAGCAATTGACTGAAGTTGTAGAATTTTCGGAGCCATCCATTTCAATCGTTCTTAACAAACAACTTTGCATATTGATCGATCGCTTATTTCAAGAAAAATACATGAGAATTTGCTAGACGACTTCTGCACCTTTCGAATACAGACTTGGACGGATAGCCTATACATCCAAATTTCCATACTGATATGTAATTTTTCATACAACAATTGACGAATCATTTCAGTACAGAAAATTGAAATGGATGTCCAATTTCAAATCATCGCGATGAAAGTTCTTGCCAACAAATGCAAAGAAGTTTTTCGAAAACTGTGTATTAGTTCTTATGAATAAGCTTTTTTCGGGCTTTCTATATGCGGATTTTCAATTAATTCCAGGCTAGTATGGTCATGTACATCAGACAATTTGTTGGTACAATCAAACCATCGCGAGAAAATACAGCAAATAATCCTGTTCATCCACGTTGAAGCAGTGTCAGACGAGGTCTCTTCTCAATTGATTTGAATCAAACAACACGAAGGACTACAATTTTAATTATGACTTTTCTGACTATAAATCCATCTAAGCTTTACATATAATGCCTTTCTTCTTAAGTCCGAGTTTGTGGGTTCAGGTATGATTGAAAAACATCTCGAGAAAATCCAAATTAATTGATTCTGAGCGATCAGCAGCAGCGTACAAAGCTTTGGGACACTTCAGAATACCTAGAAAGGAAATCATTTTGCTCTTTCTGCATCAGTTACATCCTTTACAGATATCAACTTTTTTCCACATGAAGACTGTCGATACCAGCTGAAACGACACTCGAATGAATTTGTCCGAAGAGAACCACAAAAGATATGAAACACTAATTACACTCGAAGGGTTTTGGTGGACTGGATCATGACGTAAAATGACTCATTACTCAGTCTAAGAGATTTTGAGACCACCAAGCTTCTAGCATGACAACAAGGAAACGTTCCAGATAATCAAGTTTGCAATTCTGAATTAATTTCATAGGATAGGAATGCTCACTTCGTTTATGAAGTCCTATCGTTAGAGTCTACATTAATCACGTCAATAAAACAACGGAAAATTTGGAGCGCTACCAAAAGGTCAATGAAGTTGCATTGCTCCAGTGCTTGAATGGCAAATTCGTGTAAGAAAGAATGAGTTAAAAGAGCTGAACTTATTTACGAGCATGTTCCATTTGAAGCCAAAGCTTTGTTGTATACAACATAATTATGTGCCATTTTTAACTGTCTTGACTATTCAGTATAGAAGAGTTCCTTAATATCAGACAACTTTCCTAGAATGGAGTTGCTATAATTGAATCAACTGGAAGCAAAAGGAATAAGAAATTCATCGGATTTTGGATTTTAATAAGTTGTTATGCGAGTAGATGTTCTTGATATTATGTGATTCCAAATTCCCTCTTCACATTCTCGAATATTTTTCAGCCAATATCTTCCTGAATCTTTCAGCGTCTTTTGGGAAACAATGAAATGAAATAGTATGATCTTGTTTTCTATTTGGGTTCTCCAACTTGTGCTACAACCATCGACAACACGTTTGAAAGTCACTTTGACAAAGTATAATCGTGATACTTAGCAATCAACTGTCTTCAAAACAGGGCTACTAATGTATGTAGATATCGGTGGTGTCTCATCCCGATATACTATATAGAAATCCATGGTACTGTACTGCAAAATGAAACTAAGATTCCTCATACGTATACAATTAAATTTCCATTAAAGTGTCCGGCTGAAAATCAGGAGCCTTCAGTCTCAGATATCTGACATTACCATAGCGATGAAGTGACATTTAGGTCATGTCGCTGAAGCGCTATGGTACATTTGGTATGTCCCATAGCTGTAAACAATTATAATGCATGCTATTGTGCAGCTTTCTATGTATAAAGGTTAATAATTTCCACAATCAAGTCGTTATATAGCACCATAATTACCTAGATATTATAGTACCTAGATTTACCTACTTTGCAACGATATAGGTGACGGTGACTAGGCATAACAGAATTAGAAAAAGCATCTCCGGATTTCGCCTTTAGGTTTGAAGAGTTTTCTAATTGACTTGCAATCGCTCACTTTGCTTTTGCTGCGGCAATGTCTGTTAGTGCGCTCATTGAGAGAAGCCATTTTGTTAAACGATCCCAGCTTTGATAGTGGCCATTCTACCAGGTGCAGCTATAGTTCTACCGTGGATGATGCTTGCAAAAAGAACGTTTTGACAGCGCAATGTGACGGCCCAACATATATTTTGCAGTGATATAAATCAACATACCACGTCCAAGTCACTATTTGTGTTAAGCTAAAGCGTTTCTTTGGATGATAAACAGAACTCTTCCTCTTGTTGCTTCCGTCATTATTACGTTGAGTGTGATCAACCAAAAACATTGCATTCCATCACAAAATTTCACTAAATATTCAGCCTTTTTTTTAATGCAACCTTTCCATTGTTCTATCATAATTCGTCAAACATCATTTTGGTTGTGTTAAAATACATGTACATTAACCGTCTGCAATGTTGTGAAAATTAGACAATGCGTTATGTCGAGACAACCATTCACTATTCCAAAATATATCAAGGTCCAAAAATCATGCCATTTAAAAGGGCATCAAAATAGTAATCTTGTCGATATAGCCTATTGACCTTCCACGCGAGATACTGAAATATAATATTTTGCAGATAATTCTGCGTTTGATGCAACGCATAATAGGAATAGGCTTGCAAAACTAAGCTATTCAGTGCATACGCATTCAATTAGGCCACCATTAGCTTTTGTTAATTTTCCATGAGATAAATAAAATCTTCCATTTTTTTGTTCACCGACCGACTATTGCTATTATGCAGCCTGCAAACTGACACATCCTTATCAAGATGCTACTAGAAATTGTGTGCTTCTATCTAGTAGGTAATCAAAATTCCTAGGAGGAAATTTGAATCTCAATAATCATATAAAATTTACCATAGCATGGTGACCTGCTATGTTTCATAATGGAAAAATGTTAGTGAAAAACGTGAAATAACAAGATACAGACCTCAAGATATCCGTGTTTAGAGGTAATTATGAGAGATATCCGTGTACAGAGGTAATTATGGAAATTATTAACCTCTTCTAAAATATATCTATAGCATGCATTATAACAGATAATGGATGATTTATTTCGGTCATATAGAACTTATTAACCTGGCGGCCTTCGGTTGATAAGTTCTATAATGACCTCAAAATCATCCATTATCTATTACATAATTACTTTCGATTTGATATTTTGACAATGGATATCCATGTTTTGACAATCACTGTCTTTTAGTCATAGAAATGGAGCTACATGCATAGAGTACGTGGATATGGTCCAAATTCTAAGAATGAAAAGAGAGATGTAGAAGAAGTGATGAATAAAAAGTAAGGTACAATAAATCAGAAGTATCGCATAGCCTACATAGACATATTTTTAGAGATATACACTAATCCCAAAAATGTCTGTCACCTTTTGAACTGCTTTTTAATGCTATTAGGTGATATCGTTGTAAAATTGACAATTAAGATATATCTATGAAAGCATTGAACACACTATATGGCATGGATAAGTTGCTCACCGAATTGAATCATATTTCTATGGGTGATGCATGATGCATTGGTATCAGAGGGCTTTCATTTTGATACTAATTGTACTCAAGCATGCCTACACGATCAACGAAATGAAGACAGTAAAAAATGAGAAATAAAATTGAAAGAGAAAAATGATGGGAACTAAAGAAAAAATCGTTTGTAGTAGAGGCCTTTGGCTTTTCAGTAATGAAGGTGTCAATATCAGAAATTGTTTAACTTCTGAATTTAAGCAAAAGAATAATTTAAAGGTGAGCAAGATTTAGTTCAATTAATGTTCTTAAGGTGATCTGATTTTATGATTTTAGTGAGTTACAAACTCTAAAATCTTTCATGAAATTCGAAAAGCGAGAATACTTACGTTAACACTTAGACCAATTTTTTAATGCATCGTTAACAGACTATGGGATTCCAACATTCATGATCATTGGCTGATCAGTTTCATCATGATAGAAATATTCGAAGGATAGCCATCAAGATCACCGGACCTCATTCCTAACGACATGTGTGATGGGATCTGGCTGAGATGAAAGTATCTAAAAGAGATGGTATTAACTGTTTGAAGGATTTGCATTCCATCGTGCTCGATAAAATTAGATGACCATTCCATAGAGCGCACTTGATAACTTGATAATGCATGTAAATATTTGACTCGAAGAATCAGAACTGTGATCAATTTATCAGTAAGTCTCCTTCGTTGCTAACATTGAAATAATATTGAAAATATCACTGTTGATTATCAGTAGGTTAATTGCTTCTCTTGAATGAAGCAATAGAAACATTTATCACAGTAGGACTATATATATATATATATATATATCTGTTTACATTTAAAGGTGACACGCATTTTTGGGATTAGTGTACATGCATTTGTCTATCTTGAGGCAACGATATCATAACGACATCATAGATTTTCTTAAATTATACATCGCAAATGTCACTTATCGGAAATACATTAAGAGCATAGACAAGCTATGGGACATCTATGCTTTCCAATTTTCAAAAGAAATATTGCATTGCCTACCTACTAATACAATTGACAAATATTTTATTATTGATGTGACACTCATAGCAATAATATATATTTGTTAATAGTATCTTTTTTCTAAAATTCTATCATTGCAGATGCAACAATAACTTACGAGTACTTGCATTGATCAGCTCGTAGGAAATGCTGAACGCTGAATTTGCACCATCTATACGTTCGATGTTCAGTATCATGCTCTGAGTTTTGGAATTAATGTCAGCAGGAATTCTGTCTCCACAAAGAACCGCCCGAACTGCGGCGGTCTCCTTGTCTCCATCGAAGATCGTCAAGTTGTGAATTGAACAATTGACAAAGAAGGTTTCAAAGTGAAGACGAACGTTTTTTGATTTCCTTCCTTCAATCTCCCATTTACAGATAGACATCGATTCGACAAACGTTTTTATTCCACGACTTTCAATAAAGCCTTCTTCTCCTTTTAGTAGTCGTGGACCTCCGCACCAATAATGATCTGTGATAAGAAAGTTAAGCTAAACATCATTTTACTGAAATTTCATTCCATTTATTCACATTTAATGTATTCGAACTAGAAAAACGAGCAAGAATCGAGAGGTCCGGAACGCATATCAAACTTGTGCAGCATTCTCATTAACCGATCCTATTGCAGAGATGGCTGAACAAAGAGTGATACCAGACGAAACGATCACAGAACAGCCTGCTACTCCAAAGAGAACAACAGTGAAAAGATGCAAGAAGTGCGATGAAGAGGTTGAAGACATACAGGTGAACTTAAAGTGTGATAAGTGCAATGAATTGTATCATATATTCTGTGTCGAGCTACCAGACTTTGAACTATTAAAATATCTCAAACATTGTAAAAGGAAATTTCAATGTAAGCTTTGTATAGAATCCTTATATCCCACAGATTTACAAGACATAACAAGACAAACACATAACAAAATACATTCAAATGCAACCACACAGAACATCAAAAGCACAGAAGAAAGAAATAAATACAAACAAAAAAGTGAAGACCTTATGAAAATCACACAGACTTTCGAAACCGAAAAAGAAGAAAACAAAAAGAAAATACAAAATTTGGAAGAAAAACTGTCAAGAAGCGAATTGAGCTAATGAAGGCATATGAAAATATACGAAGACTAGAAAGGGAACTAAACGAAGAAAGAATGATCAATAACAACAAGGACTCAGATAGCGAAGACGAGGAAGAAACCGATACTGAAGATGAAACTAAAGAGATGATGACTACTTTGCGTAAAATATCAGAAAAAGTGAATCAAATAGAACGGCAACAGAAGCAGCTACAAGAACAGCAAAGTCTATATCAGGAGCAACAACAGAAATGCCAACGAGATCGGCACTTGCAGGAACAACGTTATCCAGAGCGTCATGAACAGGAGCAGCAACATTGGCAACAACCGCAACAACCAATGAGAAGTAACAGAAGAATAATTACTTGTTTTTACTGTGGGAGACGTGGTCATCATATACGGAACTGTCACCATGCACGTTGGAACCAACAAAAACATCACAATAATTTCAATAGAAACAGATACAACAACAACACCAGGGCAAGACACGAATACCAGCGAAGAAGAAACTATTATGAAAACAGATACGAAAATCCCACCAGATTTGAAAATAGAAACACTTACCGAGATCAAAACAGACACGAAAGTCAAGGATTCAGAGAAAACAGAAGATAGCATGAACTTGAAAGAGAACGAAGAGATGTAGAAGAAAATAGATACCGTGTGGTAAGAACCGACAATGGATGCGGTCCGATCCAATACACACCAACACGAATCCTCAATCAACAAAGTAACAGATATCACTCACCCACAGCACAACCTTATCTTTAACAGACTAGAGGAAGGAGAGGATGATGAAAATGATTCTGATGAAATCAAACAGCTGAAAATCTACTACATAAATATAAATGGCTTGAATCAGAGTAAAATTAATAATACTGACATGATCAAAGATATGGATGATGCTGACATCCTGTGTTTTGCTGAAACGCATTTAAAGAATGAAGACCAGTTTCCTATGATTAGAAATTACACAGGTTATCACTCCATTGGAAAGAAATCTACCAATTTAGGAAGGAATATCAGAGGCATATCACTCTCTGTAAAAGATTATATCCAGAGTATAAAGATAGAAAATATCGTCAATGAAAATGGGAGAATTCTTATCGCTAAAATAATAGTACATACATCATGCATCTATGCTATCATATGTTGTAGAAGTAACAGAGAATCTAAATACAAAGATAAAGAATTCTATCAAATTATAAAAGACTACATAATCCAACATAATATGGAAAATATTATAATTATTGGAGATTTAAATGGAAGAATTGGAGTAGAAAATGATAACAAAAATCTTGGTCTTCCAATGAGGAAATCCGAAGATTCAACTGTAAATAGTTATGGACAAGAAATAATAACATTCTGTAATGAAACCAAATTAGTAATAGCTAATGGGAGATTCGAAAATGAAAATTCAGTAGGAAAATGCACATACCATTGCATTCTAAATAATGAAGTCAAAAAATCTATGATAGATTACTTTATCGTATCAGAATCAGTGTTGAAAACATTAAACGAATTTGATATTGGTAATCCAGTTTTGTATACTGACCATTCACATCTTAAAATAAAATTGAACATCACATCAAATAAAAGAATCATTTTAGAAAATGACAGGCCTCAAAATAAGAAAATCATGCCATATAAATGGACAGAAGAAAATGCCTCAACATTTGATAGCGATAAGTTTAGCCTAAAATGCTCTGCGTTGTCAAGAAAATTGACTACTTGTAATATGAATGCAAATGACATATATACTGAACTTCTTCAAATAAAGAACAACTCAACTCATTTTCACGCACGTAAGAAATCAAAATATTCAGAAAATACTTCAAAATTAAGAAGAATCTATAGAAAAGACATGTTTCAAAAAGAAAAACGGTCTCTCCCTTTGTTTCGACACGAAGTGTTTATTTTTGTAAATGACAATAAAAACCCGACGCGTTTCGTCCTGTGGACAGTGTCAAGGGTGCTGGCGGTTCTTGTGTGATTACAAAAGTATTGTATACTGCCTGCTGTGTAATGGGAACATGGCGAACATGTGTAACGTTGAACATGCCAAAAATAAACCGTCGTCATGAACTGATCTGATCTGACCATTACACAGCAGGCAGTATACAATACTTTTGTAATCACACAAGAACCGCCAGCACCCTTGACACTGTCCACAGGACGAAACGCGTCGGGTTTTTATTGTCATTTACAAAAATAAACACTACGTGTCGAAACAAAGGGAGAGACCGTTTTTCTTTTTGAAACATGACTTTGAAGAACCTCCGGTACCGACAGATGCTGACCTATAGAAAAGAGGTCGCATCATTCAAAGAAAATAGATCAGATAACAATTTGAAAAAATTGATGTCATCAAGAAAACTACTGCAAAAGCAAATAAGGAAGGAAAAGCGAAAAATTAAATCCAAGAATTTTGATAGATTGATAATTGCGAAAAATAATAATGATCATAAAGAATATTGGAGAATACTAAATGGAAAGAAAAGGACCACTATTACTTCAAAATTGAAAATGATGGATTTTAAAACTGAAATGATGAATTCTGAGTTATGTGAAAATGTTCAAGATTGTATCATTTCGGAGAAAAGTAGAGATTTGAACATGTCTACAGATTTTGCTGATATTCTTGACGCTGAAATAACACTGCGTGAATTACAATCGAATTTGAAAAATACTAAAAACTCAAAATCAAGTGGCCCTGATCAATTTGTGTCTGATATATTTAAGATTAATGAAAATGCATTACCCATATTGCAAATTTTGTATAATAAACTTCTGCTTGATAATCAGGAACCAATACCATTTTCTGAAAGTTGGATAGTACCAGTTTACAAAAAAGGTGACAAAAATATGGTAAATAGCTATCGCCCTATAAATTTCAGCTCAAACATTGAAAAATTGTTAACCAAAATACTCAACAACAGACTGAGCAAATGGTTAAAAAGAAATTGCATCATTGATCAATGCCAAACTGGTTTTATGAAAGGAAGTTCTACAATGGATAATATATAGTAAAAGAATTAATGCAAATCTACAAAAATAATAAGCATCCACTATACATGTGTTTTATTGATTTATCAAAGGCCTTTGATACTATTCCAAAGAAACTTCTTTTTTACAAATTAAGTAATATGCTTCGCAATGGCAACTTTCTCCGCCTGCTGAGAAGACTGATAAGTGAGAAAAATTATAAAATTCTACATAACAGTAATGAATCTGATGCTTTTACTTTGAAAAATGGAATACCCCAAGGAGACAGTTTGTCACCAACTCTGTTTTCAATATTTATAAATGACCTTGCAAAAGAACTTGACTTAAACATTGGTGATCGCAATGCAGTCAAACTTGGAGAAATTAAAATCCCTCGCTCAATTTATGTCGATGACATTCTTCTAATGAGCAATGATAGAAATAGTTTAGTTAATCAGATACAAGAGGTCCATGATTTTTGTAAACAAAGTGGCTTGAAAATAAATTTCGAGAAAACAAAAATCATCATTCAAAACACCAAAAACGAGAATAATCATGTAGAACTTAATCTAATAAATGAAGTAAAGCGAATTGAAATAGTTCGTGAATATAAATATTTAGGATTCTGGATAGCCAACAACACAAAGAAACATTTACTTTCTCTAACTAAGAACGGCAACAAATCGGCATACCTAACTACTAAAAAACTTAAAGAAATCGGATGCTCTAATGGAATTATTGTGAAAAATACCTTTGAAATGTTGACATTATCAAAAATGCAATATGGTGGAGAATTTTGCTATTATAATAAATTATTTGAGCTAAATAAAATACAGTTTCAATTCTACAAACGTTTCTATCATCTGCTGACTACGACTGCAAATTATTGTTTAATAGGTGAGTTCGGACTATTTCCTTTTGAATATTACTTCGATAAAGCTGCAATCAATCTATGGATTAGAATTGTCTTCAGCGAAAATACTAGCATAATGAAAGGTTGTTATGATCATATTTTATATAACCTAGACAATAGAAAATATTCATTCACCTGGTGCTGGAGAATGAAAAAACTTCTAAAACAACTTAATTTATCATATTTATGGCTGAATCAAAACAATTTGGAAATAAGCAAACAAAAATGTAAAAACATAGTCAAAACAAGATTAATTGAACATTTCAGAGTCGTATGGATAAATGATACGAAGAAAAGTAGAACTGGGGTTGACTATCTGGAACTATGCCAATTCGATTTCAGCCCAAAAACCTATTTGAACCTCAATGTAAGGCTAAAAATGATAATACCATTATTGAAATTAAGATGCGGAAACCATGATTTGGCAGTAAGAACCGGTAGCTATAGAAATCGATTAAGTTATGAAGAAAGACTATGTAATTTATGCCATGATAGAACAATAGAAACTGTATTTCATTTCATTTGTGAATGTTCAGTATACAACAATATCAGGCTGCATTTCATACCCTTCTTTTCACGCATCTCGAAACAAGATTTCTATGCTATGTTACAAACTTTAGACATGGGGAAAGTCATGCAACTGAGCAAATACATCAAGAACGCGACTAACATCAGAACTGACAGATTGTAGCAATGACCAATGGCATCGTGATCTGTGTTCAGACGCATTAAAGATTCATAAAATGCTACATCACATTCACTGCGAACTAGAAAAACGAGCAAGAATCGAGAGGTCCGGAACGCATATCAAACTTGTGCAGCATTGTCATTAACCGATCCTATCGCAGGTAAGACAATTTGAAGGATCATTTACAGATACGTATTGATAATTATTACGTTTTGCTTTTTCATGTGTTTTTTGTTCCGGACCTCTCACATATTAGGACTTACTAATTAGACGAGAAAGGTGTCAAAGATTATTAATAAGTAAACATTTATTAATGCCGCTCATCAACATTGTGCATTTTGTCTTGAATGATTGCAAACCTAGTTATGCATGTCATTCCAATTGATGCAAAAATAGAAAATACCTAGTAACTTATATTCAGTATTAAATGAATTGTCCTCTCCTTCCAGACATGGTTATTCAACGTCTATCATTCTATCATTCTCACTTCAAATCATAATTTGTAAATATCTCACTTCTGATTTCATCGTCATTCTTGCAAATATGTCATTTTATGTACTCGATACTTGTCATCGCATAACCTATACTTTTGTTATAACCTGATCAACGTGTTTTCATGCATTGGAAATATACGATTCTGATATTCTGATGTACATTGATAATTGTAAAAATGATTGTAATGCACTTAGAAAAATTCATTTGTGATTATGCCAATAAAGTTGTTCTTACTTCATTAAAAAGGCAGGTTTCACAGCAACAACACAAATCTGGAAAGATAACACGCTTTACTTCAAAGTATAGGAAGAGAGGAAAGTTAATGTGGGATATTTTTGTGAGAAAGAAAATACTAATCCATCGTGGCACGACATTCATGAATTTGAGATATGAATCAAATAATCATTGCTGTAATACACGTGCTCCAAATTCAAAGTATACAGAGTTAATTGCACCTGCTTCCACTTCATATGCGCCGCAGACAGTACTTTCCTAATAATTAAAATATCATGCTAATGAACTGCATTTGTAAAATTGTATTATCTCTGAAGTAGGTGACTTCAATGCAAAAGTAGGTAAGGCCAATGCTGAACGCGGAGATGTCATGGGCAAGTTCGGTGTCGGTGAGAGAAATTGCCGAGGGCTCAGACTCGTACAGTTCGCAAAAGCCAACAAACTCTTCATAAGCAACACAATGTTTGACAGAAAAGAACATCAAAAGTGGACATGGAGAAGCCCAAATTACTCAACAGAGAATGAAATTGACTTTGTTTTAATCAACAAGAAACATACTGTCTTGAATAAGGAGGTGATAAAACGGATCAATATTGGCAGTGACCACCGACTTGTGCGCTGTAAGATGGCCCTGAATACTAAACTTGAGCGAACTAAAATGATACAAGTGAATCAAAGAAAACCGTATTATGCCAGGCTGATGGAAAGAAAAGCCGAATTTCAGGTAGAACTTAAGAACAGATTCGAAGGCCTTGTGATAGAAGACATCAACAGGGATACTGAACAAGCGATGACGACCATTCGAAATGCAGCAGTTGCCGTTACTGGAAAGATGAAAACTTCCAAGCCAGACAAGTTGAAGGATAGCACAAAGAAAATGCTAAAGAAAAGAAGAGAAATGAAACAATGTGGTACTTCAAGGGAAAAGATAGAGTACACAGAATTGTGCAAGACCATACGCAAATGCATGAGACAAGATATCAGGGAGCACAATGCAGCGATTATCAAAGAGGCCGTCAAAAATAACAAAGGAATAAAGAAAGCACAACAAAGAACAAGATCAACCAGATCAAAAATGGTATCAATAAGGAAGAAAGACGGAACAACCTCTAGCAATAGGGAGGAAATCACAAAAAGATGTGCAGAATTTTACCAAGAGCTGTACAGTAGCCATGAAGATCCGCAGTATCTATTGAGAAGAGATGAAAGTGATCCCATACCTTTAATCACTGGAAGTGAGATAGGAGAAGCTATCAGGTGAATGAGTAACAATAAAACTCCAGGCGATGATGGGATTGCAGGAGAAGTACTTAAAGCTGGAGGAGAAGAAATAGTCAACATTTTCTATCAAATCTTGAATAAAGCTCAAAGCATTGAACAAGTTCCAGACTGCTGGAGAAATGTTATAATTGTCCTGTTGTACAAGAAAGGTGACAAGACTGAAGTCAGTAACCACCGTCCCATTAGTCTTCTATGCCATTCGTTCAAGCTGCATATGAACATCATTAAGAACCGGAAAAAAGGTCTCCTCGATAGCAGGCAACCACCCGAACAAGCAGCTTATCAATAAGGCTTTTCCACAATCGAACATCTCCATACTATCAGCCAAGTTATTGAAAAATGCAGTGAATATCAAATTCCATTAGTGATGTCGTTTGTAGATTACGAAAACGCATTCGACTCTATAGAACACAGGGCTGTGATTGAGGCCGTCTGCGTTCAAAGAATACCTTCACCTTACATCAACACATTAAAAAATATCTATTACAACAGTACAGCACAGGTCAAGACGGATATGTTAAGCGAGACCATACCCATTCTAAAGGGCGTGCAACAAGGCGATGCCCTATCTCCAAATTTTTTCACAGCAAACCTGGAGGAAATTTTCAGGAGAATCGAGATGGACAAGTATGGTCTCAACATAAATGGTGAACTGCTAAGTAACCTGAGATTTGCTGATGATACCGTTCTATTTGCTGGGTCAATGAATGACATGAAAACGATGCTAGAGTCGCTTAATACAGAAGGGAGAAAAGATGGTATGAAAATGAATTTGATGAAAACTAAGATCATGAGAAATTCAACAGCCCAGACATCAGAACCTGATGGAAAGCTAAAGGTGGATGGTCAAGAATTGGAAGAAGTTGAACAATATGTATACTTAGGCCAACTCATCGCAACTGACAGTACTCATGCAGAAGCACAACGGCGAGCGACAGAAGGTTGGAAAAGGTTCGGACAATGCAACCAGCTTTTGCGAAACAGGAAAATCCTCTTTGTTTAAAAAGAAAAATTATGGATGGAATCATATTGCCTGCAATGACGTATGGTGCGGAGACCTGGTCCTTCACGAAGAAACAGATTGATATCTTAGCCGTAGCTCAAAGAAATATGGAAAGATCTACACTTGGTATCACGAGAAGAGACAGATGGAGAAACGAAAACATGCGGGCAAAAACAGCAGTCTGTGACATCACAAAAAAGATACATTCCATGAAGTGGTCGTGGGCTGGACACCTAGCCAGAATGTCAAACAACCGATGGGCTAACAAATGCACAGAATGGACCCCAAGACATGGTAAGAGAAAGCGTGGACATTAGAGGCGAAGATGGAGGGATGATATCGAAGCGATTACCAAGGAAGTGACCTGGATGCGCCTAGCTCAAGACCGAATCAGATGGCGTAGATTAGGGAGGCTATCGGCCAGCAGTGGCCTGAATGGCTGAAAAGAAAGAGGAAAGAAAGATTATCTCTGAAACATCGCACATTTGTGTGGTGGAGTGAGAGCTTTTACCACTAACTTACATTAGTATACATATAGTGCAAAAGAAGCATGAGTCTAGGCAAGATGAAAGCGGGAGTTTGGGATTATACGTGTAGTTGGTTATACCCTCCATAAAATCCTATGTGTTAGTATCATACCTTCTTTTAACAGAATTCAATAAAATTTTAAGACATTAAATTTCATTCCAACATTCATCTTGAGCTATATATCAGCTTACCAATTGCAGCAGGCAAACAGCAGGCCAAATAGTACTTAATGGAAGGCTTCAAATTTTCGGAGTCTGTTATAAGTTACATGCATCCATTAAGTCTAGAAAGATTTCAAATTCAAACAGTGAGAATAAATAGAAAAAAATGAGGAAGTAGTTACTCGAATTTATGCTGAGACCTTCCCATAGCGAATCCTATATGCTGAGTAGAACTTAAATCTTAAATACAATTAACATGGTGCGCTCTCAACATTAGGCCACAACTAGTGAAACTTTATGTCTATCCTATCGAATTAACTTTAGAGCTAAAGTAGGCGAGATCTGTGCCGGAGGACCTTCCCCAACAGTCCATTTTTGCTTAAATTAGTTCTTCTTATGTGGAACTGGATCACTAATGGTTCATTTAGCGCATTATCCTCCTCAAATGTTTGAAAGTCTTTAAGTACTAAGGCTTGACAAGATCTAAGACGTACCGGGAGGAGCTACCCTGAGGTTCATGGCAAGGCGCTATACAGACTGCGCTTCACTAATATTGTAAGTGCACAACATCGTACATGCGGTCGCTTAACAAGTAATTAGGTAAAAGTTTCAGGCTCATTTTAACAGGAGCTAAGATATAGGGAACTCTAGTAACCACAGTGCCAATTATAAGATCAGCGGCTAAAAAGTGCAATTCCTAAATCACAAACCCTGAAAAAAGTGATACCACCGAAAATATTTACAGCAAACAGAAGCAGGTAACAGCCTGGTCGCGTTTCGGCTCCTCTACCTGAACGTTCAACCACAGACGGTTGCACAAACGCATGTGCAACCAGCAATTTGAAATCATTACATAGGTGACATTGCATAATTGATACTACTGGTAGTAATAATCAAAACAAAAAATACAAAATTCCAGTATAGTCAAAGAAAACTGAAATGATATCAATAACAAATTCTCAAAACAAAGGTAATAAACAGCGTAAAGCGCACATTGTGATGTCCATTGCCTAGCTGAGAGATATACAAACTTGACTATAACTTGACTTAACTAAACCATCGTTGTGACTGGATAGGATTTTCTCATTAAAACCCGTCAATTTTATCGATGTATTTGCAATCATAGAGTAAGTATATTAATAACTAGTAGTATATTAATATAGGGACACCTCATGAGGATGGAAGTCGACAATCCTGATCAAGTGGTGAATGGAATGGAGGTGAACGATATACGGTAACCAGATGTGATCTCCGAAGCGTTATATCTGAGTTCTCGAATGTGTCAGAAGCTGCTGACATAAAGGAAGTATATTAGGTTGAGTGGTAACTCAGCATTTATTAAATCCCCAATAGTTGAGTTCATGTCCGGTGTAAGTGTAGGTGTTAGTGTTTACTCTGTTTACCCGAACCCAGAGTTAACCCCGGAGTAAACTCTGGAGTTAACACCGGAGTTTACATCAGAGTAAACGCCGAGGTTAAACCGGTTATGTTTGAACGAACGACATTTGGCAGCGTTTTCATAAAATCGAAATGTCACGTGCATGTTGACGGAATGAAAAATTCATCATTTTTTTCAATCACTTGAGGGTGGACTGAAATCAGACAAAATCCATCAGAAAACAAAAGACAAATGATTTGGGTGCATTTTTCATCATTCTCATTACGATTCCGCGTAGAAAACTGAGCAAACGAAGGATTTTATAAGCAAGAGTATCGTTCCTATGCAGCTTAATAAAGGAAATATTGGTAATTTCTTAGACGGACGATCTTGAAGAGCTGTGTACCTTTCTAAATTTTTACTTCCAATTTGTTAAATTCCTCCGACTGTTCCCTTGCATGCCAATACTGAGATGTCATTTCGAGGAAGGCCCTCTTACGTGGGACATCTGCAGCAATATAGTTTCGGTTACTTGTGTAAACGATTGTGCGATTGATCCAAGAGTTGTCGCTGAAAGGCTCAAAGAAGAGGAAGTGTATTGAATCGGTGATTCCAATTTGTGCCCTGTCCTTTGAGAGCAGTGGAACTATGACGGAGACATAGCTTCGATGTAAACGGACGAAGTTCGCTATATCATGTGGCTCTTTCTAAGACCGCGTTGCCGGCGTCCACATGAATGCCATCATCTTCATGGGCGCTGTTTTCTGTGCATCTTGTTGTACTGAGGTCTACATAGTTGTTGATGTTCGATGTCTATGGTTAAAATGTTACAAAAAGTCAATGCAAAATTAAGGGATTATCAATCAAGTTGATGATGACGTGTGCGGTGATACTGTCCATCAGGTCCAAGGTTGCAATTAACCATCTTCATGCGAGCATATGGCAGTCAATTTCCAAGCTACATACAGTTTTAAGATGATGCGTGCCACACGGATGCATTTGAGATGACTGTACGTATACTGCCTCCCCCACGCGCGGTTCGTGCACTTCTAGAAGACAGAATTAGGTTTGCAGTGATCATCATCGCATAACTTCACTCCCTGTCTCATGCCATCTTTGGATAACATGCAATAGCTTCGGTTGAATTCGCTTAAAAATTTTGTATGTAGCTGATAGCTAATTGAGGAGCACTGCTCCGGGCACAAATGCCGGTAGGACTCCTATGCAGGTGTGCACGATCGAGTAGGCCAACACGAAATTCACTTTCGGGTACAGGGCGGGGTGCAGTAAGATTGTACATGTAGATAGCATCATGAATGAGTTGATGTGACGAGCATAGACAGGGCTACACAAAGACAATGTACATGTGGGCGGACCTATTTCTAAATTTTTGCAAGTCGAGCTCCTTGATTGCCCGCAGCATTTCTCATAGAATCAAGGCTTGATGAGCTTCCGATTTCATCATTTCAGATAAGAAAATTAGCACGGGTTGAAGAAGTTAATTAGAAATCATGTCACCTACAAGTACGATTAAAAAATTGTACAACGTTTCTTTAATATTGAGAGTTCTTTCCATAGAACAGGAGTGAAAATCGCAATTCATTTATTCACCATGCAGAATTTTCATGAAAAAAAGTCATTTTCTTGAAAATGCACCAATTTTCAATGATATTTTGGTGGTTGTGAAATATGATCTGATAGTGCTTTATAATTTCATTATGTTGACATACATCTTTGTTGTGCAACCAATGTGAAAAATATCATTAAAGCCGGATCAATATGCAGAATTTAACACTTTACACCGGACATGAACTCGACAAGGAGTTATCCTGTAGGAGTTAACTTTTGCATGGTCCGAGTTATCTATGTAGCAGTAGGATTTGATGCAGGAAATATGTATTTTCATACAATTCGGTAAATGACTTAAATTTTAAGATTTTTGTCCCATATACTTCGCATTTGAAAAAGAGTACGATTCCTTTAGTTCAGGTTAACTCTACACCGAGAGTTTACTGCGGGGTTGACTCCAGAGTTTACTCCGGTGTAAGTGTTTACTCGACCTGAGTTCATGTTCGGTGTTGGAGTAACACTTACACTTACACCGGAGTTAACTCTACACCGACAGTTTACTCCAGGGTTACACTTACACTTACACCGGAGTAAGTGTTTACTCCGGAGTTAACTCAGGGGTAAGTGCAAATTCAACCCGAGTTCATGTCCGGTGTTAAGTTTACACTTACCCCGGAGTTCACTCCGGAGTAAACACTAACACTTACACTTACACCGAATGTGAACTCACATAATGTGTACACAGTTTCGATTTCATTAAATGAACATGAGTCGAAACCCAGTACCACTGTGAGATATGCAAATTTTTACACTTTTGGGGAAATGTCACACAAATTTGGCTGATCATGATAGCAATACAGAATAAGGAATAGTACTCCACAAATCCTCCATGTCACGTCAATCTGGAGAGGCAATATACGAGTAGTTTGTTAAAGAAGCAATTCGATGGGCTACCATCAGTTAAAGCTCAGTTTTATTATGATAAGATTATTTTCTGAAGCTTGATCACATCACAAACTGACACTGAAAGAACAAAAAGTCATAATCAAGGAAGATCATCATAATGGAAGGCAACATTTAGGTGGGGTCTGTAGGTAGCATTCGGGTCGGATTAGCAGGGAACATTTGGGTGGGGTCTATAGGCAACATTCGGGTTCGGGTCGGGTTCAGGTTTGGGTCGGGTTGGAAGGCAACATTTGGTTGGGGTTGGACGGCAACATTCGGTTCAGGTTGGTAGGCATTAGTCAGTTCGGATTCAGGTTTGGGTGGGATTGGTAGGCATCAGTCGGTTCGGTTTCTGGTTTGGGTCGGGTTGGAAGGCAACATCCAGCTCGGGTTCAGGTTTAAGTCGGGTTGGAAGGCAACATTCGGCTCGGGTCGGCAGACAGCATTCGGGTTCCGGTCGGTATGGAAGGCACCATTCGGTTCGGGTTCAGGTTTGGGTCGGGTAGGAAGGCAACATTCGGTTCGGGTTCAGGTTCGGGTCGGGTAGGAAGGCAACATTCGGTTCGGGTTCAGGTTTGAAACGGGTAAGCAGGCCGCAATCGGGTCGGATTGAAGCCATATTTTTGGACTTCAGGACTTGGACACCTGCAGCACATTCTGCTGCATTCGGCACATAAGGTGACACTTAAGAAAGTAGATAATCGCTGCTTACCTGACCTCTCAATGAGACTGTAACTGATGTTGAATCCTTTGTTTACGAATTGATCGCTATTACTTGTGAATATGAGCATCATGCTCTGACCACTGGAATACACTTCTTCAGACTGAAGCTGTTCTGCACAAGATGTCGCCAATTTTGCACTGTCCTCATTGTCACCATCGTAGATCGTCAAATTATCGCCTTTACAACCCTTACTACGAACGAGAGAGAAATTCAAGAATTGAAGACGAACAATCATTCCCCTCTGTCCTCTGATAATCCACTGACACTTCAAGTTCGAGGGATATTCTGATTTCCTACTGAAATTTTTGTGACTGACGATAAATCCAACCTTTTTGCTCTGTACACTTGGACTTCCACACGATGAATCTGCAAATCAAGCTAATAATAAAATTTCGGCTGTTAAAAATAGGCCTTCCATCTATAAATATGAACTCTTACGATTCTGATTGAGTGTAAACAACGACAATTCTTTTGACTCATACACTCTTCTCGTTCAGTGCAAATTACGCATGACTATTTAACATTTTTATATATTGGATTCTCACTGAAAGCAGTTGGTGCTGTCGATTGCAAATCTATAGCAGTAAAATAAAATACCGTAGATTATCCGATAAATTACCTGATGACTATCTATTTTCATACATCGCCGGGTAATTTATCAAAAGTTTTGAGTTTAACATCAGCAAATGCTCCCATTCGAAGAATAAATTAATAAACATGCCCTTCTGTTGAGTGAATCGTTTTTACATTGTATTTTGATTTTCTGTAGTTCGCTGACGCATAAATGACAGGACTACTTTTATAATCTGCAGGCTACTGCGTTGATAGATGTCTTTTTAAGGAATTCGTCGAAGCACAGTTGCATTTCATGTTTTAACAGATCAATGTTTCAGTTATTATGCCTTTTTTACTTGAAATTTCTCGAGTAGTGATCTGCAAAGCTTCGGGAATCGATTCGCGGATCGGCTGCAGATACGAGGTTCGATTCGATTCAAAATTACGATTCGAGGAAAATTGGAATCGGCTGGCTCGCTTCGGCAGGCCAAAAATTACTAGTGTACAAGTATTTTCTTTTGATTGTCTCATCGTGTTCGACTGGACTTTACCGTGAAATTTCAATAAGCATGTGGTTTTTGATTCTCACTTTAACCGGATGAAGACGTCAGAGGCTAAATAAGAGTAATAGTCGAAGCAGCTACATGCTACATGTTGTTCAGATAACTTGTGCTTGCTTGCTCGGTCGGGTTCCTGAAAGCGTTTTCAAAATCTTCTGTCAAATGCTCAAAGTGCTTTGTAATCCTTTATACTTGTGCAATTAGGGTGATGAATTTGGATGTCGACATTTTAGCCTACTATATAATGTTGTGAATTCAGCTTGAATAAATTGTTTAAGGAATGTAATTGCGGACAGTGTGATCATGAGAAGTTACAACCATTATTTGAACGATTTAATATTTTAAGGACTTGTTGTAAAAATTCTATTATTGCTTTCTGAAAATTAAGATGGAAATGGTAGAATCTACTGATTTTCAGATCATGAAAATGGGTGCTTTCCCAGGCTTAGGATTTAGATGTAGAAACGATTGAAGGAGGTCATGCTTCCAGTCAGCGATGAGATTCAAAGCATACTTCTGGAAGCCTGAAGTTACATACCTAGTTTCCATCATCAAACTATCTGTCTGGCGAAACAAGGCCAGTCACATTTCAAATCAACAACCACTGTCTAACTCATATTCCACAGCGTCAATATCAGTCCATATAGGTTGAGTTATAAAGCGGAGTAGATCTCAAAAAAATAAAGACGCTTTAATTTGACTGTTTCGACTCAGAAACATTTTTGGTATGCCGACTTTCTCATTGGTTAACAATATAATGCTGCTCCTTTGGCTCATACTCCACCGGAACGTGAGGTTCATGACATGTCCACCTTTCGCCATTTACCTCGATATTTCGTCGCTTGGATAACATTAGTGGATGATAGATTGTACTCTTTTGCACTCGATTCGACTGAAGATTTGCCGATTTCCAGGTACTTATTCTCGATTGATCATTAACTAGCATCAATTTTAATATCAATAATGAAAGAGCAACTTTTTTTAGTACACGACCTTTTTCACATCGGTCGGTCTACAACCCAGGATTCAGCGAGATCGAGAGTGCGTCTGAGGATATCGGCACTGCCCAACAGAGCAGCCTTCTGTTACTGAGGTACATGATGAAGTTCGGGTACCTCTCTCAAGTATTTTGCGAGATTCTGGGTGTGGGCACCCAGTGCCCCAATCACTACAGTGATGACTTTCACATTGATCTTCCACAATTTTTGCATTTCCATCTTCAGGTCTTGGTACTTTGCGATCTTTGTCAATTATATTTCTGTCTTCGGTACCGAGATGTCAATGATGTATCCGGTCTTTTTCTCCCTGTCCACTATCACTGTCCACTATCACTCGGATTTCAAAGTCCCACAAGATCTTCATCAGATTATTTTCAGCCACTGGTAAGGGGCATGCCGCCATGGTTCACGTGGTACGCTGAGGTCATAGCACATGCCGATGTCTCTATGGATGATCCTTGCCACTTCATTGTGCAACTTCAGGCATTAACTCCCTGCTAATTTTGAGCATCCCGCGAGGATGTGAGAGACTGTTTCATCTGCGGACTTGCACATTCTGCACTTTGCATCCACGCTTGTTTTCAGGATGCATGATGTGGTGGCTATGGTGTTCAGTGCTTGATCTTGAGCAGCAGTGGGTAACGACTCTCTTTCAATCTTGAGATTGACTGTTCTTCGCCAGCTGTAGCATGCTTTCTTTGATGTAACTTCTTCCATCTGTCTCGTATATTGCCATGTAGTGCTTTGTTTTTCCAACTCTTATATCGATCTTCTACTGTCTTCTTCTTCCAGTCTTCGAGGGTCTCTTGCCATTGCCTATACAAGTCACTAGCTCGTGCCACCGCCAGCAGGGGTTGTTGTTGTTGCCATGTATGTGCTCTGTAAGGCTTCGGTTCTCTTGTTCTATGACTTCGGCCAAGTTTTTCACTCCTCTTCCCCCCAATCCCGCGGCATGTGGAGGCGTCCACGTCTGCTCTTGAATGTAACCCTCCGTATACTAGTCCGGGAGCCAGCGCAAAAATGTGCAGGGAACGAGGTAGTAAATTTTTCATGCTCAGACGAGCTTTCTGTACAGAGAGGAGTTCAGATCACAACGTCTGCCGATGTCAGTCATTTGCACCTGTCTAGTACAGGCCCATGTTAACTCCCGAAAACTACCTCAAAATACACGAGAAGAAGTACAAGTCCTCTATTCATGTACAAGCCAAAAAGCTCAGCTGATTTATGAACAGAAAATAACAGACGCGAAGGAATTTGGTAAAATCCTTAACAGACACCTTGAAGCACCGTCAAAATATACCGGTTTTGCAGGATCGGAGGTAGAACAAAAGATTACAAAAGATAAAAAGCGCAGTGCCTAGTATTTTTCATGAAGACCCTAACAGACATCTAGCTATTTGCACAATTGCAAACAGACACTTAAAACATGTGAAAATGCCCATTTTTCGATGAAACAATCAATTTGTTGATGAAAAATATTCAACGCTTCACTTCAAGCAACGGAGGGAAAACCATGATTGACCGGTGTAGTCGTCTCTAATTCAGCGACAAGTTTCGACTGGTGCTTCGGTCCTGTTCACGCAAACTGGCACATCAAATGCCGCCTTGATAACAATTCACAGCATAAATGAGAGAGGTAAAACGTGACCTTCAGTTCGCATGCACTAGATATTAAAATGACCTTCCCAAAATATAAGAAGCAAATAGTGACTTCTACTGACTAAAATAATAGTAATATGAAAGAATATCTAAAACTGATACAGAAGCAAAATCACTTGACTAATCGTGTCCATGTGTCATCCAACACACACTTCACTCTGTTTGAGGAACCCAGCTTCTTTGTCCACCATGCCTCCTTGAATATTCTCTTCTTATACCATGACTGCTCCCTGTCCAGTGTAGTCGCCGCCTCCCAGTCAATGGTGTGACCCGTCTTCATAACATGTGCAGCTATTTCTGAGCATTCGACATTAGTAATGGGAAGAAGACCGTTCCAGGAAAGGACAAAATTCTCAAATTTTTTGTACTTTTAAAAACGACTAAATTTAAGAATTTTGGTCATTTTTTCAGGTTTTAAGACCTAAATTCATAAATTTAGTCGTTTTTAAAAGTACCATTTTTGAAAAATTAGTATTTTTAAAAACGTCTAAATTCATGAATTTTATCCATTTTTCAGGTTTTCAAAATATCAGATAACTAAAATTATGTGTCTAAAAATATTTCTTTAAAAATGGAAGGAACAAAAGTGGATGAAGCAAAAGTGGAAGAAACCGCAAGAATATATCCTTCGTTATCACAGTTAAAAATAAGTGAATTGAATAAAGAAAAACACAACGACAGAGTTACGTATATGAAAGATAAGGAATCTCAATTATTATTAAGATTAGAGCATTATAAAAAATTAAGAAAGAGATGGACTAAAGTTAAGAATGTAACACAAGGAATTGGCATATTCTTAACAATAAGTTTAGGTGCTTTAACAATTGTTATATCTTCAGGTGTTTTAGTAATTCCAGTAGTTGCTACTGCTTTAACAGGTACGGGTGTTTTTGCAACTTCACTTGTTACAATGTTAGATAAATCTTTCATTACTAAGAAACGAAAATCATTAAAAACTAAACATTTACATATTAAAGAAGTCTATGACAAATTACATTACTACTTTCAAAGAGTATGTGATGATAATGTTATTACGTTAGATGAGATTGAAAAATTTGATCAAATAGCTAATGAAGTAAATCAAATATCATTTCATTTAAAGACCGAAAAAGTTCATGACAAGAATAAACAGGCTGGCAAAATTTCTAGTGATGGTAAAATTTCTAATGAAGAAAATGATGAAGTTTTTTTAGAAAAACTAAAAACTTTATTAAACAAAACTTAAAACGAAAAGATGTCAGACGCCAAAGCAATAAAAAAATAATTTCAGTAAAATGTTTTTGTTGTATTCCAATGTTACCACAAAATTCAAATATTTTATTTTAAAAATGGATAAAATTAAAGCTGATAATCTAAAAAGAATTAAACAATTAGAAGAGTTAATAAAATAAAGAAATATTATGAAAGAAAATCATCTTCAGCATAGAATGATAAAAGCTGGTATTCAATCTGATATGTTTGAAAAAATGCAGCAAACCGAACAAGTAAAAACTGATTTTGAAAAAACTATGGAACCATTTAAAACTCTTGAAAAAGGAAGTACAAATAATGATAAACAAATTAATATAACAGATCCAGAACACAAAACTATATTAGATGACTATGGATTACTAGAATCAAACACTAATAAGAAATTACCAAAATCTATGCAATTTGAACATTCTATTTCATTTATAGATGGAAAAACAATACCTAGATTTTATCTCGGACAAAAAGAAATATTTCGACAACCTTTTCGAGGTTTAATTTTTTCACCAGATAAATATCCTTTTAATTTAGATAGAAATTTTGTTGATCTTTTAAGAGGAGCAGATTTAAATAATTATGCTGTAGAAGATCTCATAAAATATAAAGCTATGTTAGATAGAGTTGGTACAGTAAAATCTCTTAGACGTTATAAACAATTAGAAAATTTATTATCAACGGGAGTTAAAGTAGGAAAAGGTTTTAGAACAGAAACAACTGTATTCTTACCAGATGATCTACAAGAATTACTAAATAGATTAAATATTTTAATATCTGCAATAAAAGAAGGACATAATTCTAGTTTCAATGAAACTCATGCTATATTGAAAAGACTGTTAGAAAAGAAGATTCTAAATGAAGAGGATTATAAAAGTATAGCTGAAATATGTTGTTGTTTTTAATCTGTTTATAAAAAAAATATTTATTTAAAATTTTAACTAAAAAATGTCTTCGAGAGAATTATCATCAGCAGATTTAGACAAAATTAATAATCATTTAGAAAATCTAACAGAGATTATGGGTTCATCAAAATTTAGTACGACGTTAAAAATTATAACAACTACTTCATCACACACTTGTAATTTAGAACCCTTTCTACATTTGGAACAAAATAAAAATTATCAAATTGCATTGACTAGTTTCTCTACATTTAACACTATTCAAACGTTATAAAAGATGTGAATGATCAATTTAGATATTTTACTGATAAAGGCAAAACGTGGAAAATACTAACTTTTCTGCCTGGTTCTTACGAAGTTGAATCAATATCAAATGAAATTAAGAGACATTTAGGTATACCATTTAAAGATAAGAAACAATTACATTTTGCTGTTGAACCGGCAGTTAATAAATTTTCTCTTACTTTAGACGAAAATCATCAAGTTGATTTTAATCATGATAGATCATTGTCAAAGCTATTAGGATTTAATAAACAAACCTATAGTCAAGGTTATCATTTAGGTGAGAAGATTCCAAAAATAACTGAAATAAATTCAATTGTTGTACATTGTGACATTATTGAAGGAGGATATATAAATGGTAAATTGTCAAATTTAATATTCAGTTTTCCAGCTTTTACTGTACCCATTGGTTATAGATTAAATGTAATTCCACAAACATTAATAGAAATTACATTAATCTGCCCCCCATTTTCCCATCCGATGCTTCGTTTTGGCTCTACAGCCCACAGCCATCGCAAAAATTCTAACGTTTTTCGGAAAAATGATGAAGCATTTTTTCTCTCCGATGGCTTTCAAATTTATCATGCCGAAGCAGAATTTGACGCTGATTCCAAATCTGGTCTCTGTTTTTCCGTCCGAGGCTTGCTTCACTCGCTAGATGGATTTTCATAAATATTCTAACTCTGTCGTCTTTCGCCAATGTCCCAAATTTTCAATAACGTCTCACCTCTAAACGAAGGCAGAGTGGAACAAGCCATGTTTTCCACTGAATTTGTCTCACTCCCAGCTTTCAAACGAGCTATTGCACGACTTTCTACCATCTCTGGAACCAAAGTTGGAAGATCGTTGCCGAGGGGAGGGGACGTCCTTAAAATTTTTTCTCTCCGATGTCGCTGGAAAGAAATTCCTTGACCCAACATTGGCCAAAACGTCCGAATTTGCACTCCATTTTCCCATCCGAGGTCTCCTTCCTATCGAAAAATGGACTTTCTCATCCCAAAACATCCAAAACCTGACTTTTTCAACTCTGACGTTTTCCTGCCATTTTCCTCCCTCAACCCAGGAAAATTAGTTCAAACTGAGCTTTCCACTGCATTTTTCTCACTTTTAGGTTTCAAATGAGCTATTGCACGACTTTCTACATTCTCTGGAACTAAAGTTGGAAGTTTGGCAGGAGGGGGGACGTCTTCAAAACTTTTTCTCTCCGATGTCGCTGGAAACATCCTTCCTAACCCAACATTTCACGTAGATTCCGAATCTGGCCTCCGTTTTCACATCCGAGGCCTCCTTCATGCCGAATCCCGATCTTTCTCATCCCAAAACCATCAACACCCGCCTTTTTCCAACTCTGACGCTCCACCCCTTGCCTCATCACCTTCCTTCCCATCCCTTACCCGAAAACTCCTTCCTTCCTTCCAGGGGTAGGGACCTGTTTCTTTCTCTCGGACCCATCCCTCCATCACATCCTTGACACTCTCCCTCACCTTCCTTCCAGAGGGGGGGTGAGTCAGCATGATGATTCATCACTGCACCTCACCGCACTTGAATTTGGGATGGGGTTACTACTGTCGACTTTTCGAGAACCATCAATCGCTTCACCATGCTCGATGCCTTCCCACTTCCGAAGATAGAGGAAATTGTTAATGAAGTGGCAAAGTACAAAGTTTTTAGCATCATTGACCTTTCGCAGGCTTACTATCAGATTCCAATATGTGAGACAGAGCGACCCTACACTGGGTTTGAAGCTTCAGGCTGTCTTTACCGGTTCACGCGCATCCCCATGGGAGTTACCAATGGCGTTGCTGCTTTCCAGCGTGTCATGAGCCAGTTCATTAAGGACAATGAACTCAGTGCCATTTTTTCCTATCTCGATGACTTGACCATATGCGGGTATACTGTCGAGGAGCATGATCGCAATCTACAGCGATTTCGCGATGCTGCAAAGAAGTTGAATTTGAATCTAAATGAAGAGAAATCAAAATACCGCCTTTCTGAGATTTCTCTCCTGGGCTACAAAATTTCTGGCGGTGAAATCAGCCCTGATCCTGACTGTCTGCGTCCTTTACTTGACATGGCTGCTCCCACCGATGCCAAGTCTCTCCAGAGAATGGTTGGCTTTTTTGCATACTACTCACGGTGGATGCCGATGTATTCCGAAAAAATCCGCCCTCTGATCAGGGTTCTCCGATTCCCCCTTTCGGAAAGCGCTCAGTCCGCGATTGAATCTCTAAAAAAGGAGCTGGGTCAGGCCGTTTTGCAGGCGATCGATGACAAACTTCTGTTTACTGTCGAGACAGACGCCTCTGACTCTGCACTGGGAGGGACCCTTCTTCAGGAAGGACGCCCTGTCGCCTTTTTCTCTCGAGTGCTAAACAGTGCCGAAAAGGGTCAGCACATAGTTGAGAAAGAGGCATGCGCAATCATTGAGTGTGTCAGAAAATGGCGTCACTTTCTCACCGGACGCTCTTTTAGACTGATTACGGATCAGCGTTCCCTGTCTTTTGTATTTAACTCAAATACAAGAGGCAAGATCAAAAATGACAAGATTCAATGTTGGCGTTTTGAGTTGTCGTCCTATTCTTACGACATCATTTATCGACCCGGCAGCCAAAAACATTGCGGCTGATGCTTTGTCCAGGGTTCAGATTGCTTCTGTAACCACGAAATCCAACGATCTTCAGGCACTGAAAACTCTTCATGGCAATTTGATACACCCGGCATCAAGCGCCTGTTTCATTTTGTTAGAGCCCGAAATTTGCCATATACAGCTGATGATGTCCGCCGAATTACACAATCTTGCCAAATTTGCGCAAAAATAAAGCCCCGATTCTACAAGCCACCTGAAAGCCAGCTCATCAAAGCGACCTCCCCATTCGAAAGAATAAGCATAGATTTCAAAGGTCCTCTGCCAAGATCTGAGTTTTCCAGTACATAAATACTCACTATCATCGATGAATACTCCCGTTTTCCGTTTGCCTTTCCAACTCGCGATATGAATAGCTCCACTGTTATCCGATGTTTGACACAACCATTTTCAATCTTTGGCCTGCCAACGTATGTGCACTCCGATAGAGGCTCTTCCTTTATGTCTAGTGAAGTAAGGTCTTTTCTCAGTAGTCGAGGCATTAACACCAGTAGAACCACTCCATACAATCCACGAGGCAACTCACAATGTGAGAGATTCAATGGAATTATATGGAACACGATTCTCCTAGCTTTAGAGAGCCGTCATCTTTCTATCTCATCTTGGGAATCAGTTCTCCCTGATGCCCTTCATTCGATTCGATCATTGTTATGTACCTCAACAAATGAAACTCCACACGAGCGTCTTTTTATTTATCGTCGTCGCTCATGCTCCGGTTGTGCCTTGCCAACATGGTTGAGTAACAGTGGACCCGTGCTTCTAAGACGTCATGTTCGTGCTTCCAAGTACGACCCAATAGTGGAGACTGTTGATTTAATCGAAGCCAACAACAGTTACGCCCACATCCGATTCCCCGACGGAAGGGAAGATACTGTATCCCTTCGAGATCTTGCTCCACCCGGGGATTCTCCTAATACTGCTGCTCCGACTCACGATCCTCAATCTCCGAATTCGTTTAGCTCTCATCTCAATGTCCCTACTGAAGTTGACCGAGTGACGAGTGCAGGTGGACCTCATGCAAATAGACCACATTGCTGACAATGAATCAACTTCTCTTTCTAATTCCGATCTTCCTTCCCCTAGCTCTCCTGATAACGATCACTCGAACGAAATTCCTCTACGCCGATCTCAAAGAACAATAAAGCCTGTTGAACGACTGCTGCTGTGATTGCTGTAACCTGTTTGTAAATAAATGTCTTCCATACCATAGTAGTATATAGTGTGACATCCGGCGCGACGCTTCGCTTCGCTTTGCTTCGCTTCGCTTCGCTTGCGCCGGATGTCACACTTTTGCGGGTTTTTTCAAAATTTTCAAAAAATCAAAATTTCAAAAATTTAGGTAGATTTCAAATTTCACGTGGCCGAAGGCCGAAAATTTAGGTAGTGACAAATTTTCAAAAAAAAATCAAAATTTCACGTGGCCGAAAATTTAGGCGGTCTCAAAATATCACGTAATCGAAAATTTAGGCGGTAACACAAGGAATTGGCATATTCTTAACAATAAGTTTAGGCGCTCTCACTATTACCATTTCATCTGGCGTTCTTACAATTCCTGTTGTTGCTACAGCTTTAACTTGATGCAAAAATGAAAACACATTTCCATCTTTGGTCTTTCAAATATTTTATTCACATCACAGACAAGTGCTGTGTACAAGTAGCATGATTTACAACGAATAAAATATGTTGACTAGAAAATGTGTTATGCCATGATACAATTGTTTCTGTATGAGTAAAATAAGGTAAGGCTCATAGAACTATAAAACCAATGAGGACAAGTAGCATGATTTACAACGAATAAAATATGTTGACTAGAAAATGTATTATGCCATGATACAATTGTTTCTGTATGAGTAAAATAAGGTAAGCCACATAGTACTATAAAACCAATGAGGACAAGTAGTATGGTTTACAACGAATAATATATATGTTACTAAAATGTATCATGCCATAATACATTTGTTTCTCGTAAATTGAAATAAGGTAATACTCATAGTACTATTATCCATTGCGAGTAGCTTACCGTTTCAATTGATTGAGTTTAGTATTTCATCAAGGGTTGGGCGCTGTCTCCCATGGCGAAGATACGAGTCAATAATAGCGAAGTTCCTTTTGAAAAATGATATAGATTCCGTCGAGTTCTTAATAAACGGAAATCGTAAATATAGTTTATAAAATTTTCTTAAAAAGATGTTATAGCCTCTCGAATAACCTAATTGTTTACAAACATGGCCACTTCCCCGGATTACAGTCAAAGCTCTTCCTTTTAACAACGATAACTTCACAGTATTGTTCACCGAAATGTCTTCTTCTCTTCTTAAATGTGCTAAATAATTAGTTAGCTCTGATGGTAAGATGTCTCTTTGAATTTCTTCTTCAAAATTATAGTTTGAACTGATATTGATGGCGTTATCTTGCAATGTGTCTTCAAATCGATTTATCACTAAAAATTCTCTGAATGTTTTTGATGCGTGGATGTCTTCTTCTTCCCTTGGTTTAAGATATTTCTCCTGAAATTCTGTTAGCATCTCAATACACTTCTTCCGTTGATCTTCGTTCACAATAGTGTCTGAAATTTTTCTTTTCAAATCGGCAAAGGCGATGCTTGAACGTGCCATTTTCGTTAAAACGTATGTCGTTGAAGTTAGCACCAACTTCAACACCAACTTTTTGAATAGAGTTTGTACAGAATAGAAAACCACATGTTTAGGTACTACTGATGACGCAGAGTTTGTACAGCCAAAAAGTTTTCCAAAATTCGAACTCCTTCACCTTCAAAATTCAAATTTAAATTCGAAAAATTGGTGCAAGTATTGGTGCTACCTGGTTAGCGAGTTTGTACAGCATTCCGATAGAAAAATTTAGATACAAGAGCAAAAACCTGAGTTTGTACAGCAACTTCCAGCACTTTCCTTACACGAACAACCGAAAAAAACAGCCAAAAACCGATTTTTTCAAAAAATGATAAGATTTTCCAGAAAAGTTGTTGGTGCTACATGGAAAATGAGTTTGTACAGTGCTCTAACCGGTGGAAGAGTGTTCTACTAATCCAGTCTGAGTTTGAACACACACTTCTCCGACACTCCAGCACTCCTACGACCGGTAAATACCGGTTATTGTACAGTAACTACAAGAATACTGCCCATTTATGAACAAATCAATTGGTGCTACATGGAAAATGAGTTTGTACAGTGCTCTAACCGGTGGAAGAGTGTTCTACTAATCCAGTCTGAGTTTGAACACACACTTCTCCGACACTCCAGCACTCCTACGACCGGTAAATACCGGTTATTGTACAGTAACTACAAGAATACTGCCCATTTATGAACAAATCATGGAATGATAAGTTTCTCTATGTTGGATGTCAAAGTAAGTGACTTCAAAGTCTCTTTTACCTCATGATTGGGGTAAATACGACATGGTCTGGGTGTTTTTGCATCTGAGTACGTTTTCATATAGATTTGCGAATTAAACTCCGATGATGTGTTGGGAATGTATTATGAAATGACGGTGATGTGTTTCGCTCCTATCTTGGTAATAGAGCAACTGATCTTTACAAGAAAATCCTAAGTGCTACCTTATCGCTACCTAGAATAGACATTTTCACATATAGAAGTGGATCTTGGTTTATTTGTGATTGCAGAATTGATGTAGATCATTATTTCGATACACTAGGTGACATGCCAAGCTCAATCACGTGTAATTACACATGACCCCAAACATTCGTGGCTATGCGGGATATTGCTGCAATATAAGTTATATAAGTAAGTATAGTTGGCAGTCCTGTTATATAGACTTTGCGTCTCATGTGTCTGCCTGTATCAGAGGCTAAACAATGTGATAGGACCTCAATTTCATGCTCAGGGAAGACGGAACATGCTTAGCGGTTCATCTTAGTGGTTCAAGTGGCAGCGCAGACAACCGTGGACGACGCGCAAACTATAAACGCTCGCCCGCGCGTATTCTTAAACATCTCCCATGTTTTAACAGCATCAGATCAAGTGATTTCTGACTCTTAGTGCAGCGCATATATACGCGGGTAGAAGAATAGAATGTCCTTAACCACGGATGTTTGGGGTGTTCCGTAATTGCGCCTGAATAACGCGTGGCATGTCACCTAGTGTAGATTTATGTTTATATAAGATAAAAATGGGCAGTGTTTATAGTATGTAAGCGTATTTTGAAGCTGAATAGGCCTATTTTTAAATAGGATACATGCATGAAATGCTACAACTGATATACGTTCAAAAACAGAATTAGCCTATTTTAGAAATATACGAGCGCATTAGAGAAAAGAATATCAGAATTAGGCCTAAATATCGTAAAGGTTTCTCGTTCTTTCTGGACGTAGATCCTTTCGTTTGATTGACTTGAAATGGCATCTAGCTGTTATTAATCGATCGAAATCCATGAACTCGAAACAAGCTTGGATCTTGAGCATTGCACCCTATTGTCGTTTGAGACATCTATGATTTCAAAATATGTTGGTGACGATTTTATTGACACATGCAGGAGTGTATCAAAAACTCAAGCGACAAAAATCAAAATTTTGCACGTTGTCGCATCTATCTCGATGGGCCTTGTCGCATTTACCCCGGACCTGATTTTCACTACCAAAATCGATCGGGCTACGTAAATAATGAAGAGGTATTCGATCGAATCCGCTATTTCGAGTGGATGAACTTGACATCTTACTGTGATATAAAAGGTCGCCCATATTTAATTCCAGCTTGCTTCTCTTGACAGCAAACAAAATTTGTTGCAGAGTAAAGCAAATAAGGCCCAATTTTCAAAAACTGCCAAATCTTTCACCAAGTGCCAGGGTGGTATGCAATACTTTTGCGAAATAAAATGCCTTAGAGATTGGCTATCTGCCAATCTAAGAGATTGGCTATATGCAGGCACATATGGATGCAAACTGAACGGTTTCTTGGCTATGAGCTATTGGTTTGGGCTACAACCTAATCGCATTTACCTAATGTTGCATTTCCCCAAGCCAGCCTATCGTAATTATAATCCTGCAATATTTTTATACACTGCATGTTCAATATTTTCATCTACAATCAACGATCAAGGTCACTTAACTATCACATGTTGATTTAAAAATTTGGCGGATGACTGAAGGTCGAAATTCCATCTTTTGCAGCGAATTGTGTGTATTTGTATTTCTTAATCTATTCGCGGCTGTTTATGTTTAAATGGCACATAGAATTACAAACTTTCACATAGGAAAACGAAGTAATATGTAAGTTTGCTAGGTTTACGCTCATTTATACAGCATCATTTAATTAGTATTAGCACATGAAAAGATCTAATTGTTCAAATATTTGACGATGAACAAATCAACAAAAATGAGATTAGCAATGAATATATCCCGTAAGTTTTATATGTCAACATTTTATGGCTACTGAACTGAGAGCCTAACTAGCCTGTCTGACTGTGATACAATTTTTGATGCATCCGGTGATTAACATCATCAGTTAAGGTTCAGAAAATCAAGTTCCTATTTCTATCTCTATATTTCTATATTCCTATTTCTATATTTCTATGGGTTGAACCTACATACAAGGTTTATAACCTACATTGCGGTTATTGCAATGTAACGCATATTTCATTTGAAGGAGCTATACTTCGGGTTGTACGACATAACTTGAAAATCAGTAGGTTGCCTTCTACACCGCTCGTTAAGACATCTGGTGATCACATTCTTTCATTTGAAATTATTCAAATTATCAACTTAGTGAGCATGTAGTGTATCTGAACATGCGTGACTGATTACAGAGAGCGTCTGTTCAACAACTACGATTATGACTCCCCTGCTCTCATGTTTGAGCGATAAGTCTTCAACATTTTTTGAGTGTGAACACGAAATTGAAATATTTTGACCACTACTTTATTCCGCTTGTCATGAGCATTCATGATATTTGTTGTAATTGATCTTCTCCCGACCATTTCCTTTTGTATTTTAAAACTTTATCGCTTGGTCACATTTTTGGTCATTTAAGGTTCATCGTATAGGCTATACGCAAGACTGTACAATTCTTACTTTTATACCTGTGACGTGAGATTTCCATGACACTTGAGATTCACTGTGTTTCAGCTATGCACATGATCGCGGACTGCTGTTCAGACCTTTGTGTGGTGAGTGATGGTCTCGATTTTAACGTAATGCTGTGTTAATGAAATATACGACATTATGTCTGCAATCGGTCTTCTTAACAATACCTTTGATTGTTTTCCGGATTTTACTTATACCTAACCGCGGTACCTTAAATTCACATATGCAGACAAACCTTTTCCCTTTGTATTCTACGGTTTCCATTGTTTCGTCCTATCAGCTAGACTATGGACAAGTATATCCAGTTGTTACATTTATTATACCTTCGATTGTTTTCCAGATATTAGTGATGAATTACAAGCAACTCTAATTATCAAGATTGCTGTTTTTTGCGGTGATTTTTAAGTGCATTTGTAATTGTTTTGACTACAATTGGTTAACACAACTTAGTACAGGCATTTTCAGCGATGTTCCTCTTTTCTATACCTTGGAGTTGTTTTTCTATATGCGCTTCGGACTGTCCGATCATTATCGTATCTAAGATATTCGGTCTTCATTGCATAAATGTCGCAAGTCATTTTTATCCTATCTGACCTTTCTATGCTGTGCTTCCTACTGTAATAGAGTATGTAAAAATTGAGAACTCGATATTCATCTGTCGTCCTTCTCCCATGTCAACATTTGAATTTGGTGCAGCTATTGATTTTTGGAGTACCGCCTACATCAAGCTTTCCACCCGTGACCTTTATGACGTACTCGGGATTTTTCCAGAGTTTTGTGCACCATTCTCAGCAGAGTTCATATTTTGATGGACAATAACATTTATTGAAACAAAATATTGTTTCAACTGGTTTCACTGGTGGAAGATAGCGATTCAACCGACAATTGAATTTTGAAACAAAACCATCGCATCGATGATGTAGTTACTGTACAATAACCGGTATTTACCGGTCGTAGGAGTGCTGGAGTGTCGGAGAAGTGTGTGTTCAAACTCAGACTGGATTAGTAGAACACTCTTCCACCGGTTAGAGCACTGTACAAACTCATTTTCCATGTAGCACCAATTGATTTGTTCATAAATGGGCAGTATTCTTGTAGTTACTGTACAATAACCGGTATTTACCGGTCGTAGGAGTGCTGGAGTGTCGGAGAAGTGTGTGTTCAAACTCAGACTGGATTAGTAGAACACTCTTCCACCGGTTAGAGCACTGTACAAACTCATTTTCCATGTAGCACCAATTGATTTGTTCATAAATGGGCAGTATTCTTGTAGTTACTGTACAATAACCGGTATTTACCGGTCGTAGGAGTGCTGGAGTGTCGGAGAAGTGTGTGTTCAAACTCAGACTGGATTAGTAGAACACTCTTCCACCGGTTAGAGCACTGTACAAACTCATTTTCCATGTAGCACCAATTGATTTGTTCATAAATGGGCAGTATTCTTGTAGTTACTGTACAATAACCGGTATTTACCGGTCGTAGGAGTGCTGGAGTGTCGGAGAAGTGTGTGTTCAAACTCAGACTGGATTAGTAGAACACTCTTCCACCGGTTAGAGCACTGTACAAACTCATTTTCCATGTAGCACCAATTGATTTGTTCATAAATGGGCAGTATTCTTGTAGTTACTGTACAATAACCGGTATTTACCGGTCGTAGGAGTGCTGGAGTGTCGGAGAAGTGTGTGTTCAAACTCAGACTGGATTAGTAGAACACTCTTCCACCGGTTAGAGCACTGTACAAACTCATTTTCCATGTAGCACCAATTGATTTGTTCATAAATGGGCAGTATTCTTGTAGTTACTGTACAATAACCGGTATTTACCGGTCGTAGGAGTGCTGGAGTGTCGGAGAAGTGTGTGTTCAAACTCAGACTGGATTAGTAGAACACTCTTCCACCGGTTAGAGCACTGTACAAACTCATTTTCCATGTAGCACCAATTGATTTGTTCATAAATGGGCAGTATTCTTGTAGTTACTGTACAATAACCGGTATTTACCGGTCGTAGGAGTGCTGGAGTGTCGGAGAAGTGTGTGTTCAAACTCAGACTGGATTAGTAGAGCACTCTTTTACCGGTTAGAGCACTGTACAAACTCATTTTCCATGTAGCACCAATTGATTTGTTCATAAATGGGCAGTATTCTTGTAGTTACTGTACAATAACCGGTATTTACCGGTCGTAGGAGTGCTGGAGTGTCGGAGAAGTGTGTGTTCAAACTCAGACTGGATTAGTAGAACACTCTTCCACCGGTTAGAGCACTGTACAAACTCATTTTCCATGTAGCACCAATTGATTTGTTCATAAATGGGCAGTATTCTTGTAGTTACTGTACAATAACCGGTATTTACCGGTCGTAGGAGTGCTGGAGTGTCGGAGAAGTGTGTGTTCAAACTCAGACTGGATTAGTAGAACACTCTTCCACCGGTTAGAGCACTGTACAAACTCATTTTCCATGTAGCACCAACAACTTTTCTGGAAAATCTTATCATTTTTTGAAAAAATCGGTTTTTGGCTGTTTTTTTCGGTTGTTCGTGTAAGGAAAGTGCTGGAAGTTGCTGTACAAACTCAGGTTTTTGCTCTTGTATCTAAATTTTTCTATCGGAATGCTGTACAAACTCGCTAACCAGGTAGCACCAATACTTGCACCAATTTTTCGAATTTAAATTTGAATTTTGAAGGTGAAGGAGTTCGAATTTTGGAAAACTTTTTGGCTGTACAAACTCTGCGTCATCAGTAGTACCTAAACATGTGGTTTCCTATTCTGTACAAACTCTATTCAAAAATTTGGTGTTGAAGTTGGTGCTAACTTCAACGGCATTTAAAACGTAGTGAATTAATTATGATAAAAATGAAATTGTTAAAAGTCGCTGATGAAATTGTCCAAAATAGATAAAGGTCACAGATGATTCGTAAGCAGTCAGTCTCGTAGAACGTTCACAGAATGAATGCACGCAAGTAATACGTGGAATAATTGCAGCAGCTGTTCAAGTGACAAGTTGTGAATTAAGCGGGTCATAAAGAATTCTCTCATACTGAATAGTATAAACTGGTAGCAAGCAGCTGTTCATGCGTGAATCAATCATGCGGTTTGAGAAATGTAGTAACAGATGTTGCTATTGTCTTAATACAGATAAAACAATCAATATCTTCTTAATGAGAGTTCATAAAGATAAAATGGAACATTGTTAAACAATACATTTTATTCCATTTAAAATGAGTAACATTTGAGATTTCCTAAAAATATACAGCAAACAAACCACATCAAATCGATTTAAATGAGATTGCTAAGCAATTGGGAATAAAGAATTTTCACATATTGATGAGAAATGAATTACTATTGATAAAAGATGTGCGAAACACTAACTCTACTAATAAAATGTAACAATGTAACGTTTTAATTTAGATTAAATTAAATCATTTCAAAATCGAATAAGTAGTAAGGAAAGTCATAATTAGAGAACAGTTTTAAATCAATACCCCTTCTGACAAAGTAGTAAGGAAAGTCATAATTAGAGAACAGTTTTAAATCAATACCCCCTCCCTTCTGACAAAATAGTAAGGAAAGTCATAATTAGAGAACAGTTTTAAATCAATACCCCCTCCCTTCTGACTTCTAGGGGTCCCTATAAGAAATTTTTTTATTATAAAATGAGCAACATAAATGAGTTTTTTAAATGATATGGAACACAAACAACAACGAATTTCGACCTAAAGAATATCGCTAATCGATTAGGAATAAAGAATTTCCATGTCCTAATGAGAGGCGAATTACAATTGATTAAAAATAAGCCAACAGGAACCTTCAGTTCCCGGAACAAAGTTATAACTATAAATTTCATAACAAATCTTCACACGTCAGACCAAAAAGGAGTACATTGGTCAGCGGGGCATAGAGATAAAAATGGAGATAATTACTATTTTGACTCTTATGGATTGCCTCCAACAAATGAAGTTAAAAAATTACTTGGAAATGGAATTTATAATACGTTTCAAATTCAAAAACCAGGAACTACTTATTGTGGTCAATTATGTCTTTATGTTTTATTGAAATTACAGGAAGGAGTACCATTTCTAGATATCATGTTAGAATTGAATGAACCGTAGGTTCTATGGCTACGCCTAATAAGAGAATTTCATTCCCGAAACGATAGTTCCAATAATAAATAATGATAATGATAATTAAAAATCATTCCGTTGTAATTCGTTTTCATAAAATCGGCCTCTGATATCTTCATCATCTAAATCTTTGATTTCGTAAGTGATCGGATAAGTTTGGTTTATTTTACAAACTTCAAATATTTCTTGAGTCCAGTAACCAACAAAGCCTTTTTCAAATTTATTCTTATACTTAAATATTCTAACTCTATCTCCGATTTTAAATTTTGGCTTACGTTTCTGTAAATTCGGATTACTCTTATTCAAATTATTATTTTCGAATATTTTCTTTCGGATTAAATCAGGGTCGTCAGAAGCATTCTTTGGAGTTTCTTCAATACCTGAATGAATCTTATTGTTATACTCTTCTACAACTCCTGGTAATATCTTCAACCATTTCTGATTTCCTTGCTGAGTATATTTTTTGGAAATTTTATTTTTGAACGTCCGATTGAATCTTTCTATCACTACGGCCTTCCCTGCATTTTCAGTTGAATAAACAGTTTCAAATAGTGGCTGAACATTTCTGTTATAAAATTCCGACCCTTTGTCAACTAACAATTTTTTCGGCTTTCTATTACTTTCTTTAAAGATTTCTTCAAACGCATATTTAACTGATAGACCACTTTTATTTTTTAAAGGCTTTACCCAAGCGTATCGTGTATATAAATCTATAACGGTCAATGCGTATTTATAATCTTTTTCATTCGGCATATGAATAAGATCAGCACTCCAAATATCATCTTTATTAAATACTTTTACTTTCAATAAATATTTAGGCCTTCTATATTCTTTGTGGATTTCCGAGGCATAAGTTTCACTATGCCGATCTAGGTCATTCGACATTTCGGTTCGAGCGTTGTCTCAGACAGCTTTGCTGTCGTTTCATTTAAACCCTTACCGAATAATATTTTAGCCTGAAAAGCTTTCTTAACAAACATTCTTTCAATTCTTTCTCTAAAGGAAGGATTCTGAATACTATCTAATTCTTGAATTATCTTCTTATCAGCTGCATGACGAGATTTTAGGTCATGATTTCGATAAGCTAAATCATGTCTATAAGCGGCGGCGTCTACTCTATTTATTGGTTCTTCACCTGGTTTTGGATTATTATTTTCATCTAGTCTTATATCCAATCGAGTTCCTGGACCGGTATATGAATGACCAGGAAGATGTATTTCTTTCGAATATTTACTCCAAATAAATCCAGGAAAGTTTTCTAATGTTTTTGTATGTCACCACCGTAGGTAGTAGCCAAACTTTGTTTGTCGTCGTTACCTTCATAAATTTTACAATTTGAGTTTTTATTTTTGTTTAATAGATAATTTAATAAATCTAAATTAGTAATTTTTAATTTAATTAAATTTTCGGAATTTGTAGAATTCATTTTTAAAGATAAAATAAATGTTTTACCTAATCAGACCAAAGGTCCTGAGGTTATTACCTTATCATACTAGGACTTAGATATATTCCAGAACCATCTTTAGTTTCTTTAATTTCAATTAAATCATCAACATTGTGGAGAATATTTTTAAGAACTCGTTTTCCTTCATCAACTAATTTTATTTTCCAATAAAATTACCTACTACTCCTTCTCCCCTAGCAACTTTTTCTAACTCTCTATTATGACGTTTTTGTTCTTCTAATGCTGCCTTCTCTGATTTATTTTTATTTACTGGTTGTACAATACCAGCTGTCCCACCTGCAACACTTCCTGCTCCTGCTATACCACCTATTATTAGTGGAATTAATGGGTGAATCCCGCCATTCTTTTCTTCTTGTAATTGAATATTCTCTATCATTGGTTTACTTATGTAATACTTTTTTTTATTAATGGTAATAGTTTTAGGGGTATTTTTGTCAACAATATTACGTAATTTTAATTCAACAGTTTTATTATTATTATTATTACTTTTCGCTTGCGACATTTTTAATAAAAAAATTTTAAGTTAGGAAAAATTTTAATCTATTCTAGTTATGAAAAATTCTTAAGTTACCAAAAATTTTCAGTTATCAAAAATTTTAAGTTACAAAAAAATAATTAATTAATTAATCGACGAAGTCTTGGGCTTTAGCCTATCCTAGCCATCTTTCCATTAAGAATTTCAATAGAATATTTTACATCTTCTAACAATAAACCATAAGCCATCAATGAAGTTGTGGAATCTTTTTTTTCAATATTAATTGTAACATCACAACCAGTCTTGATAATATCTTCAGATTGTGCACTTAAATCGAAACAGAAAACAGGATATAAATGTCTCCAATCTCCAGGAGTTAATTGTGGTTCAACTCCAAATTCTATACAAAGATTTCGATAAGAATCATATCCTTCCATAAATTGATTATTGGTATCATCGAATCTTAATGGATAAATTAGATATCGGGTTTGATTTAATGAAACTTGCAAACTTCGAATTGTATTAATATGAAAAAGATTGTTGTTCTTATCAAAACTTGGAGAATTATTTCTTTGAAATGTTAGTAATAAATATCTTGGAGTATTCGCAGTTCTAGTAAAATGCCAGTTAAATCTTTGTTCGGAAATGTTACTGAACTAGCAGTTCGCTTTAGAAAATTTACTGGAATTGGTTTGTTAGTATTTAATCTTTTTGCAATAGCTGTTTCAATCTCTAAACTAGGAGTAATATGATTAATCCACCATTCAAATCTATCAAGTTTTAAATATGCTTTTTTCCAGTCTTGCCAAAAAAGATTAATTCATTATTTGCTGTACGATGAATTATTAATTTAAATTTTAATTGATATGATATTTTATCATAATCTAAATATCCGAATAATGGAGACAATGACCAATTAACTGTCTGTTTACTTTTCTTGTTAAATTCACGTCTTTCTTTATATGCATCATTATTTGTTTTATTTAAATGTTTTGCAATATTTTCTACATCTTTCGCAATTCCTGCTGCATCTGTTCCAGCGTGAGTTAAATCATCTATAATTCTACCATCATTAGTATCAGGAAACCAACCTTCGATTTCATACTTTTTATTATTTTCACCAATTGTTACAAATCTAAGCATTGTATTAATTACACCTGGAGAATCACTTATTGTTTCTATATTTTGAGTTGCAACATCTAAACGCATTTGTGTAAATAATCTTGGAAAGAAATTATTCTCTAATGCAATATTATCGGTATCTGGTAATGGTGTTGTAAAATTGGCATCACTATATAAAGAATACTCACAATGTAAAAATGAATCAGGTAGATATATATCACTCTGCTGATTATCAACTTCAAAAATTAAATCACCTCCAGTATTTACTCTACTGGAAGATCCGGGATTCATAGCAATTCTTATATAGTCATTCTTTTTTTGATTGTAACTGACGAACGGAGGATCGTCTAATCTAAATTTATTTTCGATAAGCGAAGACATTTTTATAAAAAATAATTTAACTTTTTGTCTTTCTCACAGACAGAAAAAAATTTTACTAAAATATAATTTTAGAATTTTACCAAAAATAATTTACTAAAAAAATTTTACTAAAATATAATTTTAGAATTTTGCTAGACCAGCTCCGCTACAGCTTTGCTGGTTAGACCGAAGGTTGCTGTTAACATCATTACCTCTTATTTCTTCAATTGAACGTTTTATGGCTACGCCTGATTTCTTCTTATGTTTACTATCAGACGGAGCTCCGCTCCTCAAGGTTCCCCCACAGCTATGTTAGCAATTTTGTTTTTTGTTTCCTCTGAAAGTTTTTTTTAATTTTTTATTTCTTCAGAATCATTCCTAAGTTTACGAATAGCTTCTAGTTGTTTTAATTCGTTTTGAGACTTAACAGCATTTGATATTGCACTAGCTGTACTACCTATAGCAGCTGCTCCTTTAGCAGCAGATGTAATCAAATCTTTATTATTTTTAATTAAGTTAACGATACTTCCAATACCAGAAAAGATGCCAGCCCCTTCTTTTTGAACGGCACCTGCGGTGCCTAGGAACTTTTGTGTTCCGATTGTTTCTACACTGTCATAATGGTAAACAGATTTCATAGATGGTTCATGAGCAATTTTTTGATTTGAAGCAAAATGTTTAAGATTGTGTTTATAAATTATAGGCATTTTTTAGGATTAAATTTGACTTTTGGGAAAAAATATTTACGTTAATATTTGCGCTAAGATTTACGTTTATGATAAGGTAATAACCTCAGGAACTTTGGTCCGATCGGCTGAAGCCAGAGGAGCTTCGCTCCGATCAAGATTTACGTTTGTGAATGGACAACAACTTCAAGATAACTTTATTAATTGATTGTTGCACTTTATCTATTGCGTCAAGCAGCGTGTGATGTACTTTAATTTCTTTTCTTTTAACTTGCATTTTCTGCTGATTCGTCTTCAACGCCGTTTTAAGAGCATTCAATTGAACTTTAAGAACATCTAGATGATTTTTAACAGCATCTAACTGTTCTTTATTTCTTTTATAATTTTTCTTTAATTCATTTTCTAAATTGATTTTAAGAGTTTTCATTTTATCAACTTTTTCATTAAGTGAGTTTACTTCATTTACTATTCTATTCATCTTTTTCATTTGTTGAGTAATTTTAGAACTTAATTCATCAACACTTTTTTGGAATGTAGTTTGTAACTGCTTTAAATTTTTTTTAATTCTTTCAGGAAGTTTTTCTTTTTCATCTTCTAATTGTTCTTTTAACATTTTTATCTGATGTTTATTTTTAATGACTGCAGATTTTAAGTTTATAGAAAGTAATATTAAAATTTTTGATTGTTCAGAAATCTTTTTAAAAAGTTTTGCTATATCTGCTTCTAGCTATCTATCCTTTTTATCAAGTTTTAATAATTTTTCGTTTAATGATTTGTCATTAAGTTTAAGCAACTTTAATTCATTCATCAGTGGAACCAAAACATCGTTTATATATTTTTCTTTTAAGTCATTGATTTGTGTATCAACATATTGTTTATTTGTTAACTCTGTATTTTGTTGCGGAAGAATAGAAAGATGCAATGGACCAGATAAAACGTCTCCAGTTTTCATGATATAATTTTCTATTTCTATTTCCAATTCACGATTATTCGGGATATATGCACCTCCACCAACATTTGGTAACATCATTTTTTAACAATAAAAAAATAAAATTTCTTCTAATAAAAATAAAAAAATAAAATTTTTTCTAATAAAAATAAAAAAATGGATAAAGCGAATTTAAAAAAATTATATTCGCCCGCATCATCCTGTTCTTCTTATTCGACGAGATCAACGGGATTTGAAAATAAATGTTTTGATAATAATAATAATAATAATCCATGTATAGATGTAAATATTTTATTCGAATTACAAGCAGAAATATTTAGAGAACAGACTAAAGGTTTACCTTCTATTGAAACTAATTATTGTATTTTTCCATGAGATCCATTTATGAAATCTATGGAGATTGTAAGTAAATATAATGATGTTGCGTATGTAGAATTGAATAAAGAAAATATGGTAATCATTGGTCATAATAATGCTTATGGATTCATTAGAGCAGTTTTGCCGATTAGTAATACTGAGTGGATAGAAAATAAAATTATCAATTATATCAATATTAAAGAATTTGTTAAAAAATTAAAATCGTTTTCCAAGGAAAAAATTAGATTATTTGTTGATGAACAAAACCAATATAATATTCATATAGAAAGTAAAAAACATAATGAAGAATTATTATGTCAAGTTTATTACAGAGATACAATTTATAAACAAGAAACATTAGAAATGCCCCAAAGATATGATGATGATACTTATATAGGATTATATTCAAATTTAAATATTAATTTGTTAAAATCTTATATAAATGGTTTAGCTCAACAAAAAAAACTTTATATGTGGACAACACCTTATACGTGGACAACACCTTATACTATTAACAATGTCCATAATCATAATAAACGAACCGAAGGTTCTAGGGCTTTGCCCGATCTTAAAGAATCTTATAATAATAATCATGATAACATAGACGATGATTATGAAACATCTGAAAAAGGTGTTAATGGTAAAAAAGATTATAAAAATATATGTAATTATAAAAATTTAAGTGAAGAAAAATTTATATCTCATACTGATGTAAATGATATTAATACTACATATAATCAAAATTTATCTAAATTTCATTTTCTTACAATTGAAAATAATAATGATGGTATAGTTGAAGATACTGTTAGACAACTATGTGTCGGGTCTACAAAATTTAAATTAGGATTTACATCTAATCAATTTAAAATTTTATCATCTTTAATAAAAACTAAGTGATTCAGACTATGGTGGTGTTATTAAATTTTCCAAAAGAGATCAAAGACCAATATTTTTCTCTTTTATATTATTATCAGATAAAAGATGTAATTTAGAGTTAGATATTCCAATAAGAGAATGGTATCCTATCAGGGAATGGCATCCTATACCAAAAAGTGTAATTTATGATGTTGAAGAATCAACTGATGATGATGATGAAGAATCAATAGTTAGTAAAAATAAATTTAAATTATCTTTTGATAAAACATTATATGATAAAACTTAATATGATAAAACTTAATATGATAAAACTTAATATGATAAAACTTAATAGAAAATACCAAAATATTCGTTAAATATATTTTCATATGTAATAAAATTTTTAGATGTAATAAGTTTTTAGATGTTATAAAATTTTTAGATGTAATAAATTTTTTAGATGTTATAAAATTTTTAGATGTTATAAAATTTTTAGATGTAATAAAAAAATTATTATTCCCACGTGTCATCATCATCACTTAAATTACTCTCACAGACGATTGTTTGAAATATTTCAGCTTGAATATCTTCTCCGTTATAAGGTAACATAATTTCATTTTCATCAGGTGCTTGACGTTTAAGAATATTTATTTGACCAGAGAATTTTTTTTCTTCAGTATTATTATTTTTATCAGGAATACTAATTCCAGTTTCTAAAGATATTTTCCATGGTTTATTAACTGTAGTCGATAATGTTTTCCCCGAATATAATTTTAGAAAATCTTCTACTTTTACTTTATCTTGTGAATATCCTTTGAATGTTTTCTTTTCACTAAGTCTCCCTTGTTCATCTACAGTAATACAATATTTTATTTTAGGAGCAATAAACATTGCAAAAATAATTCCACCATTTCCATAATCATTTTTTCCTTGACACAATTCCCCATCAACATATCCAGCAGCATCTAATTTATTGAAGAGCTCATTAGAAATGTATATTGAATCAGTGTTTTTTACAATTAATGGAAAACCACAATTAAATGTGCCATCTTCTGTTTCAATATCATAAACATATTGTGGTTTATTATTTAAGTATCTTACAGTGGTGACATCTTTGGTAATATTATTTTTAACTTGACACGCACTAAAGCATAATGATTTATCTTGTCTTTCGCTTACTACCAAATTAATACCTAGAGATGATGTCAAATTGTATAAACCACTAAAGGTTTCTTTATTTTTCTGTGTGAAACAAATAGTTGCATATTTCCTTGTAAAAAAAGATTTCGTGTCCCAATCTGCTGCATAAAATCCAACAAATAACCAATATCTAATATTATATTCAGCATTTAGAACATACCAAGGAACACGTTTTTCTCTTAACTGATTATAATAATTTTCACTAAAGTATATAGCATATTGTTTTGGATTTTGAAAATTAAGTTTGTATACACTAGATGATTTCATTGTATCATATATTTTACAATCATTGTTATAAGCTTCATTAATATATGTTTTTAATTTCATTAAGAGGTTAAGGTCTTGGTTATTTAAAGTACAACAATATCTGACTCCTGATTCATAATTATAGATTCCAGCAGAACCATCTCCTAAAAAGAACCCTTCTACAAATGCTCGCCTACATATTAAATTAGGTGGATGATTAAAATAAATATCATATAAAATTTGTTTCAATGTGATTGTATTGTCGCGTAAAAATAATTTATTATGTAGTAAATTTGTTCCTATATTTAATTCTTGTGGCTTTATTTCATTACCTCTTTCATCTAACAATGAATGATCTTCAGTAACATCTACTATTCCCATTTTTGTTCTTATTCGATAAATACGTTTATTTGTAAGATGTCTAATAATTTTTTTTACTTTACTCCATCAATTATGAGTATAAATTTCTAAATTATCAACAAATGAAATTTCTTTCATATCACCATTAATTTCAAACGGATTAATTCTATAGTTGTTTACAATACTATCTATTCTAGAAATAAATAATAAATTATTCTTTCTCAATATTACAGGCGTGTCAGCTGTTACTGAATCTGTATAATGAATGTATTTTTCGTTGAAACCATTAATTTCTAAAATAAAGTTATTCATGATTCTTTTAGAGTGAGAAAGAATGAAAGAACCTAAGTGTGATGGCATGAATGACGTCTTCCCATCTTTTACAATATTAGTTTTGAGAAATTCATCATCTTCCATTTCTACTTTCGCTAAATATTGTTCATCATTTAATTTTTCATAATCTTTTACTTCTTGAGTGAAATTTTTTCTCAATGTATTCTCATTCCATAAATGATATTTAGTGGTTATATCTTTTTGCACAGTTTTGCCATATAGCGAATTCATCAATAATTTAATTAACTCATCACCTACAGTATTTCCTTCTGTTTTATATCTTTTTCTCAAATTAAAAAGTTTTTCAATATAATTTCGAAATGGTGAAACCTGGTAATTTTTTTCATAAATTATACCATCAGTAATATGTAAGATTTTTCCACCACATCTAACAATTTCTTGTATGTCTACAGAAGTTAATACATCATAACATATACCATTTCTAAACCTGACTACTTTTACATGAGCATTATTATTTTGATTTTTAACTTTATCTTTTATAGGAACTGGTTGGAAAAACATATCATTCGGATATTGAAACACAACAGAGAATATTCCAGTTTTAGGTCTAAATGTTTGAGTATTAAATTTATATACTATTTCCCGCTCTTCTTCTTGACGAAATTTTCTAGCTGATTCAGCTTTAGGATATTCTGAATTTTCATCATACATAGCTGATGGATATAAAGATGTTGCATCAAAAGCCATTAGAAATTCATTTTTTTGTTCAAGTAGTTGATTTGAAATTTTCTTACAAATTTCAGTTTTATCTCCTAAATCTCGATACTGTTTCATTAAATCTATTAAATTACTTCCAAGGGACAAAGTCCCCCCAGCGTAGCGACCAGGTAAATACTGTTTTAATATTGGTAACAAGATGCTACAAAATGGTGATATGTATTTTCTTATATTTGCTGAAATTCTTCCACCTTTAACAGATTTTCTAACATAATTTCTAGCCCATAAATCTATATGAGAATGAATATTTATATTGTCATTTTGTACGCTTTTCATCCAACCGTTAAATGTTAAAGCAGAGGATGTCAAATTAGTAGTTATATCTTCACCAACTAAATCTTGCATAACATTATTATATTTGTAGATACAAAAAGCTAAAGAAAGAATATCGTTAACTAAATATGGTCTCCATTCAATTTCTTTTTCTTTATAATTTTCATGTGTTATGTCTCCAATTTCATAATTTAATTTACACACATTCTTAGGAATTTTAAAATTCTCACACCATTTAGAAAGACTTGTTTTTACATGTTGATAACTACATTTCATTATAATAGTTTGAAGTGCTAATTTACCTGAAGGTGAATCTTTTTTCATATTGTTTTTAAATCTAAAAGATTTTTGAATGTATCTACTAACACATTCAGTTGTATAAGGATTTTGTAATGAAGCAGTTAATATTCCTCTTGAAGTTTTAAGAGGCGGTTTAGATAATTTAAAATTAGCTTTTATCGGAAAATAGGAATCAAAACCTGATGAATTGTGAGCTATTGAAGTTACTCTCGAATAATTAAATTTTCCAAGAGTTTTAAAAAATTGATTGATCGGACATACGTCCTCTGGGTTTCCCCCGATCGGACATTCATCATCCTCAGTTCTCGTAAATATTTTCACTCAATTTTGAAGTTTATTAAATTCTAATTCAGTTAAATTATTATACTCATTAATCTGTTTTTTAAGATTTTTAATTTCATCTTCATCTTTTGATCGTTTAATTTTAATCATATCACTTAACAAACGTGTTTCTAATTCTTTCAATCTTTGTTTCGGTAAACAACATATAAATTTATTAAAATTAATAGCTCCTACAGCATAAGGAATAGGATGAGCTGTTGAACAGTTAGGATCAGGAAAAGTTTCGATATCCCAAATATATGTTGAACCATAGTCAATTTTTTTCTTTGTTATGATTTTATATGGACGCGTTGTTAGATTTTCATCAGTAACTGTTTTATATATGGGTTTGAAATTATTTTCAATTTCTCTAATAGCTTTTAATTTATGAGATTTATTAATTAAACAATAGTGGCCAATTGTTGAACCTGCGTGAAAATAATTGTAATAAACATAATTATGAAACGTTTCAATTCCTCTAGGATTTAAATGACGATTGGCAGGACTATAATATTGAACACATTCTCCAAAATATTTATTGAATTGAGAAAATTTGCAGTTTGACATTACTCCTGTTCTAGATGTGGCTTTCTCTTTATATAAAAATTTATTAAACATTTCTTTCATCATTTCTCCTTGTTCTTCATTAAAACCTCGTAAAACATTATAACATTTAATAAAACAAAAATCTTCAGAAGGAATATAACAATATTCACCGAAATATTCTTTGATTCTATATTTCATATTAATCCCTGCCCCTCTATGCGATCTTTGTACTAACTTCATTCCAAAATCTTCATATTTAATATTACCTGTAAAAATCCATTCGTTAGCATCGGATTTCTCATCCAGATTCAAAAACCATATTTCAAATGAATTTTTATTATAGAAGGTTACGTAAAAATTTTGAATTATATTTTCCTGATCTTTAATAACTTTTCCAAGTAAATTAATAATTTTACCATTTGCTAAAAGTTTCCGCATATCATTTACTACATTAATAAAAGATACATTTTCATATTTAATTTCATTTGGATTAAATAAATTACATAAATCATCACCAAGCTCATCCTTAATTCTATTATCAAAAAAGATATCAGTAATAGGAGTTTCTAATATTTCTTTTGTTCCACTTTTCTTGTTTTTTAGTATTACGTCTAATACTACGCCTAGTACGTTTCTGTTTTTTAATACGTTTACTACGTTTACTATGTTTAATTTGCGCATCAAACTCAGCAGTTTGTTTCTTGATTAATTCATCAATCCTAGACGTTTGTCCGAGAGACATTTCACGATTCATATTTTTTAAAAGAAAAAATGAATTTTTACATAGAACCTCGGTTCCGTTTTTACATATACACAGGAATGTGTAATTGATGTAATGTTTCTAATTCATGTGTTGTTAAATGTTCTTTCTTAACCAACCACCATAAATTATTATACGCCAAAAATACTCGGAAACTTCTTAAACAAAGTGGAAAGTCTTTTGTTTTAACGCACGGTTTAATACCATGTTTTGTTTTATAATCTGTAACGAGCGCTACGTATTTATGATGATAATAAAATCTAACTTCTTTCTTCGAATTTACAGGATTTGTAGGATGACGATAATCTTTTAAAACTGGTACATGCTCTATCTTATAAGCATTCAACATATTTTTTTTATTTTTATTAACAAAAAATTTATAAGAAAAAATTATTCGGTCACTCCGTTCGATCACTCCGCGAAAAAATTATTCGGTCACTCCGTTCGATCACTCCGCGAAAATATTTTCTATAACTCTATCATGAATTTTTTTATCAATATTAATTGTAATGAAGCCATAATCTTTTGACCAAGCATTATTACACGATTGTTTAAATTCATCTTTATTTCTTACGCATAAATCTCTTAACAAATCACTTAAGTTTCTTGCATTTATTTCAAATAGTATAAATATATTTGCATTCTTTCTAATAACACTTCCGTCTAATGAATACATACTTTGTGTTAAATAAAAAACACTACAGTTATTATGTCTACCTCTTGTGAAATAATTTCTCTGAACTGACTGATTTCTATCATTAACACAATCATCAAAAATTACACAATGTTTCATTGTTTTATCTAGTTTACTAGGATCTTGCATATTACCACTATCATCTATTAATTGTATCTTTATATGCTTATTTTTATTGGATTCTACTAACTGACTATTTTTTGCTGCTTCTTCACACCACGAACTTATTTCTTCTTCATCTTCAGATTTTTCATATTCTTTGAATAATGAAGCAATTGCTGTTTTTTTAAGATTATTTTCAAATCCATATTTTAAAAATTGATAGACGGGTTGTTCTGCTGTTCTTGTATAAATTATAAGATTGTTATAATCCAAAAAATTTGGAGTCGTTAAAATTTTAAATAATAGATACGTTTTTCCACAACCTGATCTTCCGCAAATAACTGACAAAACTTTATTAGATAAATTTGGATGATGATTAAATTTGAGTTTTTTTTATTTAATGGGAGCACTTCACTCATTTTTTAATAAAAAATTTTATTTTTATTTTAAAAGAAGAAGAAGACGAAAATTAAACTTCTCTAGCTTCGCGTGGGAGTTTATACCTCTCGAACGGGAGTTTATACCTCTCGAACGGGAGTTTATACCTCTCGAACGGGAGTTTATACCTCCCGAACCAAAAGATCTATCATAATCTCTTCACCTCCAAAATTTATTTCTTGTCCTTTCTCATCAGTGATTCTAATGCCAATGTTGTTAATAGTTTTTCTTGTAATAGGGAAATATATTAATGTTTGGGGAAATACATTTAATCTATAACCAATGGGTACAGTAAAAGCTGGAAAACTGAATATTAAATTTGACAATTTACCATTTATATATCCTCCTTCAATAATGTCACAATGTACAACAATTGAATTTATTTGTTATTTTTGGAATCTTCTCACCTAAATGATAACCTTGTCTATAGGTTTGTTTATTAAATCCTAATAGCTTTGACAATGATCTATCATGATTAAAATCAACTTAGAGATACTGTTAGATATGGTAAATGATAACGGAAAACAAGAGCCGAAACACGATCACAAAAGAATACATTGTTGGTGGTATAAAAATGTACCACTAAACCCTAAAGGGTTAAGAATATGCCAATTCCTTGTGTTACCGCCTAAATTTTCGATTACGTGATATTTTGAGACCGCCTAAATTTTCGGCCACGTGAAATTTTGATTTTTTTTTGAAAATTTGTCACTACCTAAATTTTCGGCCTTCGGCCACGTGAAATTTGAAATCTACCTAAATTTTTGAAATTTTGATTTTTTGAAAATTTTGAAAAAACCCGCAAAAGTGTGACATCCGGCGCAAGCGAAGCGAAGCAAAGCGAAGCGAAGCGTCGCGCCGGATGTCACACTATATACTACTATGGTATGGAAGACATTTATTTACAAACAGGTTACAGCAATCACAGCAGCAGTCGTTCAACAGGCTTTATTGTTCTTTGAGATCGGCGTAGAGGAATTTCGTTCGAGTGATCGTTATCAGGAGAGCTAGGGGAAGGAAGATCGGAATTAGAAAGAGAAGTTGATTCATTGTCAGCAATGTGGTCTATTTGCATGAGGTCCACCTGCACTCGTCACTCGGTCAACTTCAGTAGGGACATTGAGATGAGAGCTAAACGAATTCGGAGATTGAGGATCGTGAGTCGGAGCAGCAGTATTAGGAGAATCCCCGGGTGGAGCAAGATCTCGAAGGGATACAGTATCTTCCCTTCCGTCGGGGAATCGGATGTGGGCGTAACTGTTGTTGGCTTCGATTAAATCAACAGTCTCCACTATTGGGTCGTACTTGGAAGCACGAACATGACGTCTTAGAAGCACGGGTCCACTGTTACTCAACCATGTTGGCAAGGCACAACCGGAGCATGAGCGACGACGATAAATAAAAAGACGCTCGTGTGGAGTTTCATTTGTTGAGGTACATAACAATGATCGAATCGAATGAAGGGCATCAGGGAGAACTGATTCCCAAGATGAGATAGAAAGATGACGGCTCTCTAAAGCTAGGAGAATCGTGTTCCATATAATTCCATTGAATCTCTCACATTGTGAGTTGCCTCGTGGATTGTATGGAGTGGTTCTACTGGTGTTAATGCCTCGACTACTGAGAAAAGACCTTACTTCACTAGACATAAAGGAAGAGCCTCTATCGGAGTGCACATACGTTGGCAGGCCAAAGATTGAAAATGGTTGTGTCAAACATCGGATAACAGTGGAGCTATTCATATCGCGAGTTGGAAAGGCAAACGGAAAACGGGAGTATTCATCGATGATAGTGAGTATTTATGTACTGGAAAACTCAGATCTTGGCAGAGGACCTTTGAAATCTATGCTTATTCTTTCGAATGGGGAGGTCGCTTTGATGAGCTGGCTTTCAGGTGGCTTGTAGAATCGGGGCTTTATTTTTGCGCAAATTTGGCAAGATTGTGTAATTCGGCGGACATCATCAGCTGTATATGGCAAATTTCGGGCTCTAACAAAATGAAACAGGCGCTTGATGCCGGGTGTATCAAATTGCTATGAAGAGTTTTCAGTGCCTGAAGATCGTTGGATTTCGTGGTTACAGAAGCAATCTGAACCCTGGACAAAGCATCAGCCGCAATGTTTTTGGCTGCCGGGTCGATAAATGATGTCGTAAGAATAGGACGACAACTCAAAACGCCAACATTGAATCTTGTCATTTTTGATCTTGCCTCTTGTATTTGAGTTAAATACAAAAGACAGGGAACGCTGATCCGTAATCAGTCTAAAAGAGCGTCCGGTGAGAAAGTGACGCCATTTTCTGACACACTCAATGATTGCGCATGCCTCTTTCTCAACTATGTGCTGACCCTTTTCGGCACTGTTCAGCACTCGAGAGAAAAAGGCGACAGGGCGTCCTTCCTGAAGAAGGGTCCCTCCCAGTGCAGAGTCAGAGGCGTCTGTCTCGACAGTAAACAGAAGTTTGTCATCGATCGCCTGCAAAACGGCCTGACCCAGCTCCTTTTTTAGAGATTCAATCGCGGACTGAGCGCTTTCCGAAAGGGGGAATCGGAGAACCCCGATCAGAGGGCGGATTTTTTCGGAATACATCGGCATCCACCGTGAGTAGTATGCAAAAAAGCCAACCATTCTCTGGAGAGACTTGGCATCGGTGGGAGCAGCCATGTCAAGTAAAGGACGCAGACAGTCAGGATCAGGGCTGATTTCACCGCCAGAAATTTTGTAGCCCAGGAGAGAAATCTCAGAAAGGCGGTATTTTGATTTCTCTTCATTTAGATTCAAATTCAACTTCTTTGCAGCATCGCGAAATCGCTGTAGATTGCGATCATGCTCCTCGACAGTATACCCGCATATGGTCAAGTCATCGAGATAGGAAAAAATGGCACTGAGTTCATTGTCCTTAATGAACTGGCTCATGACACGCTGGAAAGCAGCAACGCCATTGGTAACTCCCATGGGGATGCGCGTGAACTGGTAAAGACAGCCTGAAGCTTCAAACCCAGTGTAGGGTCGCTCTGTCTCACATATTGGAATCTGATAGTAAGCCTGCGAAAGGTCAATGATGCTAAAAACTTTGTACTTTGCCACTTCATTAACAATTTCCTCTATCTTCGGAAGTGGGAAGGCATCGAGCATGGTGAAGCGATTGATGGTTCTCGAAAAGTCGACAGTAGTAACCCCATCCCAAATTCAAGTGCGGTGAGGTGCAGTGATGAATCATCATGCTGACTCACCCCCCCTCTGGAAGGAAGGTGAGGGAGAGTGTCAAGGATGTGATGGAGGGATGGGTCCGAGAGAAGGAAACAGGTCCCTACCCCCCCTGGAAGGAAGGAAGGAGTTTTCGGGTAAGGGATGGGAAGGAAGGTGATGAGGCAAGGGGTGGAGCGTCAGAGTTGGAAAAAGGCGGGTGTTGATGGTTTTGGGATGAAAAAGATCGGGATTCGGCATGAAGGAGGCCTCGGATGTGAAAACGGAGGCCAGATTCGGAATCTACGTGAAATGTTGGGTTAGGAAGGATGTTTCCAGCGACATCGGAGAGAAAAAGTTTTGAAGACGTCCCCCCTCCTGCCAAACTTCCAACTTTAGTTCCAGAGAATGTAGAAAGTCGTGCAATAGCTCATTTGAAACCTAAAAGTGAGAAAAATGCAGTGGAAAGCTCAGTTTGAACTAATTTTCCTGGGTTGAGGGAGGAAAATGGCAGGAAAACGTCAGAGTTGAAAAAGTCAGGTTTTGGATGTTTTGGGATGAGAAAGTCCATTTTTCGATAGGAAGGAGACCTCGGATGGGAAAATGGAGTGCAAATTCGGACGTTTTGGCCAATGTTGGGTCAAGGAATTTCTTTCCAGCGACATCGGAGAGAAAAAATTTTAAGGACGTCCCCTCCCCTCGGCAACGATCTTCCAACTTTGGTTCCAGAGATGGTAGAAAGTCGTGCAATAGCTCGTTTGAAAGCTGGGAGTGAGACAAATTCAGTGGAAAACATGGCTTGTTCCACTCTGCCTTCGTTTAGAGGTGAGACGTTATTGAAAATTTGGGACATTGGCGAAAGACGACAGAGTTAGAATATTTATGAAAATCCATCTAGCGAGTGAAGCAAGCCTCGGACGGAAAAACAGAGACCAGATTTGGAATCAGCGTCAAATTCTGCTTCGGCATGGTAAATTTGAAAGCCATCGGAGAGAAAAAATGCTTCATCATTTTTCCGAAAAACGTTAGAATTTTTGCGATGGCTGTGGGCTGTAGAGCCAAAACGAAGCATCGGATGGGAAAATGGGGGGCAGATTAATGTAATTTCTATTAATGTTTGTGGAATTACATTTAATCTATAACCAATGGGTACAGTAAAAGCTGGAAAACTGAATATTAAATTTGACAATTTACCATTTATATATCCTCCTTCAATAATGTCACAATGTACAACAATTGAATTTATTTCAGTTATTTTTGGAATCTTCTCACCTAAATGATAACCTTGACTATAGGTTTGTTTATTAAATCCTAATAGCTTTGACAATGATCTATCATGATTAAAATCAACTTGATGATTTTCGTCTAAAGTAAGAGAAAATTTATTAACTGCCGGTTCAACAGCAAAATGTAATTGTTTCTTATCTTTAAATGGTATACCTAAATGTCTCTTAATTTCATTTGATATTGATTCAACTTCGTAAGAACCAGGAAGAAAAGTTAATATTTTCCATGTTTTGCCTTTATCAGTAGAACATCTAAATTGATCATTCACATCTTTGATAACGTTTGAATAGTGTTAAATGTAGAGAAACTAGTCAATGCAATTTGATAATTTTTATTTTGTTCCAAATGTAGAATGGGTTCTAAATTACAAGTGTGTGATGAAGTAGTTGTTATAATTTTTAACGTCGTACTAAATTTTGATGAACCCAAAATCTCTGTCAAATTTTCTAAATGATTATTAATTTTGTCTAAATCTGCTGAACACATTTTTTAGTTAAAATTTTGAAAAAATGTCTTTTATAAAAAAAAATTAAAACCAACAACATATTTCAGCTACGGGCGAAGCTCTAGAACATTCGGTTCGTTATACTTTTATAATCCTCTTCATTTAGAATCTTCTTTTCTAACAGTCTTTTCAATATAGCATGAATTTCATTGAAACTAGAATTATGTCCTTCTTTTATTGCCGATATTAAAATATTTAATCTATTTAGTAATTCTTGTGGATCATCTGGTAAAAATACAGTTGTTTCTGTTTTCTGTTTTTCAGATAAACCTTTTCCTACTTTAACTCCCGTTGATAATAAATTTTCTAATTGTTTATAACGTCTAAGAGATTTTACTGCACCAACTCTATCTAACATAGCTTTATATTTTATGAGATCTTCTACAGCATAATTATTTAAATCTGCTCCTCTTAAAAGATCAACAAAATTTCTATCTAAATTAAAAGGAGATTTATCTGGTGAAAAAATTAAACCTCGAAAAGGTTGTGGAAATATTTCTTTTTGTCCGAGATAAAATCTAGGTATTGTTTTTCCATCTATAAATGAGATAGAATGTTCAAATTGCATAGATTTTGGTAATTTCTTATTAATGTTTGATTCTAGTAATCCATAGTCATCTAATATAGTTTTGTGCTCTGGATATGTTATATCAATTTTTTTAGCATTATTTGTAAGTTCTTTTTCAAGAGTTTTAAATGGTTTCATAGTTTTTTCAAAATCAGTTTTTACTTGCTCGCTTTGCTGCATTTTTTCAAACATATCAGATTGAATACCAGCTTTTATCATTCTATGTTGAAGATGATTTTCTTTCATAATATTTCTTTGTTTTATTAACTCTTCTAATTGTTTTATTCTTTTAAAATTATCAGCTCTAATTTTATCCATTTTTAAAATATAATATTTGAATTTTGTGGTAACATTGGAATACAACAAAAACATTTTACTGAACAAATTATTTTTTTATTGCTTTGTTGTCTGACATCTTTTCGTTTAAAGTTTTCTCGTTTTAAGTTTTGTTTAATAAAGTTTTGCTTAAATTTTCGGTTAAAGTTTTTAGCTCTTCTAAAAAAAATTTATCATTTTCTTCATTAGAAATTTTACCATCACTAGAAATTTTGCCAGCCTGTTTATTCTTATCATCAACTTTTTCTGACTGAAATTGAAATGATATTTGATTTACTTCATTAGCTATTTGATCAAATTTTTCAATCTCATCTAACGTAATAACATTATCATCACATACTCTTTGAAAGTAGTAATGCAATTTGTCATAGACTTCTTTAATATGTAAATGCTTAGTTTTTAATGATTTTCGTTTCTTTGATATTAAAGATTTTTCTAACATTGCAACAAGTGAAGTTGCAAAAACACCCGTACCTGTTAAAGCTGTAGCAACTACTGGAATTACTAAAACACCTGAAGATATAACAATTGTTAAAGCACCTAAACTTATTGTTAAGAATATGCCAATTCCTTGTGTTACATTCTTAACTTTAGTCCATCTCTTTCTTAATTTTTTATAATGCTCTAATCTTAATAATAATTGAGATTCCTTATCTTTCATATAACGTACTCTATCTTTGTGTTTTTCTTTATTCATTTTTTCAATGTTAATCTTTTCAATGTCCATTAAAGTAGAACTACGTTCATATGATAACGAAGGATATATTCTTGAGGTTCCTTCCACTTTTGTTTCATCCACTTTTGTTTCTTCCATTTTTAAATGAATATTTTGAATAAATATTTTTGAATACAATCTTCTGCTATATTAGGACAACGTGATATTTTTTGGGCTACCTAAATTTTCATCTGCCTACATTTTCGACCTTCGGCTACATTTTCGATCTTCGGCTACGTGATATTTTCGACCACGTGATATTTTTTAGATTACGTGATATTTTAAGACCGCCTAAATTTTCGTCCACGTGATATTTTGAGACCGCCTAAATTTTCGATTACGGGATATTTTGAGACCGCCTAAATTTTCGGCCACGTGAAATTTTGATTTTTTTTGAAAATTTGTCACTACCTAAATTTTCGCCCTTCGGCCTTCGGCCACGTGAAATTTGAAATCTACCTAAATTTTTGAAATTTTGATTTTTTGAAAATTTTGAAAAAACCCGCAAAAGTGTGACATCCGGCGCAAGCGAAGCGAAGCAAAGCGAAGCGAAGCGTCGCGCCGGATGTCACGCTATATACTACTTACCATACAAGTGTCGAGACTGTTAAGAAAAATCTCAACCTAAATTCATCTGACTGTTTTTGCATACTATGCAAACTTTATAGACTGGGGGCGAGTGTCGTGCATTGTGATTGTTTAGCAGTACTATTAGTATGAACTCTTTATGTTGTTTTATGTAGTCACTTTTCAAATTGTCGCAACAGTCGTAGTTCTGTTTTCAGTCAATAAAAGCCTATGCTTATCAACCGAATGTTTTCCGATCTCTACTCAACTCTATAGCTTAGGCACGACAATACCTTTGCCATTTCTATTTCGGCAAAAGTAATTCTAATTTGGTCGCAATCGTTATTAGTAACTTCATTTTAGTCAACAAAAATAAAAGTAACCTTATCTAGTTAACGTGTAAGATAAATTAGTCAAAATGACACCTTATGGTCAAAGTAATTCAGAAATTAGTCAGTAACAATCTAGCCTTCATAAGTAAAATCAAATTAATCAAAGTAAGAACAAATGCAAGAACAGATTTCCTTTCCATAATTGCATGTTTATACGGAATATTTTCAATCATTAATGTCATCTCCACGAATGCAAGTTGGACCTTATTCCATGACATGAGTCAAAAAGTTATTGCATTTCTGTACAGCAACAACTGAAAGACTGTTCCCGTGAAATGACCTCAATTATCCACTGATGTAAAGTACCTGGGGAATTTCGGTCATAAATTTCTGCCTGAATGTGAGGCTCCGTCAATTTTCACTTCACAGCCGCTTTCAAAGAAGATCCTGCCATCTCACAGGCATTCAAAAAAGGAGAGTTGGTTGGAAGATATCGGAGATAGTCATCTCCGTCACCAAAACTTGGGATGTGCATGTGGGATCTGGCATTATCTCACAATACCGCGTAACTTCCATTAGCTCATCAAGTTCTACCAAAAATGTACTAAATTTATCTTGCGTGATTCCACCAGCGAAGATCGAATAATGGACTCCCCATGGCACCGGTAAGCATGGTCAGAACGTGACCATGCTTACCTGTGGAAAGCGAAATGCATTGTAATTTGGCACAACTTGCGATTTTCACAACGAACATCTGGTTTACCCTGGCTCCACAACTTAAATCATTTTATGCATCAATGTGACTGCTGCGCTTCCACCTGCCAGCAGTAGCTCAGCTGGGATTCCATCACACCCGGGGACTTGCCACTTTTCAAAGCCTTCATTGCTGACTCAACTTCTGATCGTACAGGAATCAAAACACTGTCTTCAGTTAATTCAGCTAACTCACTTTCCATCTCTTGTCTGTCTTCATTGAGATCATCACTGTAAAGTTTGCTGCAGCACTCGCGCCACCGGCCAAGGATGTCTGCTGTTTCAGCTAGGACTTGGCCGTTGATGACGTTCAGCCTGGGTGTGAACTTTCCGGCTGAAAGTATCCAGCTGCTTACTTTGACTAAATTGATGTCACTTATCAATTAACAAATTGACGTTACATATACAATCCGAAAATGACGTTATTTTGACCATTGCAGCTTATTAAGACCAAGTTGAAGTTACCTTTCCCCAAATAGAAATTGCAAAGGTACATTAGAGGCATTGTTCATTTATTGAAACTTGGGTTTTCACACAAGTTTTTGCCCAACATTGCAGTGTCGGCACTTTGCCGTCCAGCCTTTGGTGTCTGTTCGTATGTTGTCGGACCCGGGGGACCCCGGGGGGGTTGGTGGAGGTGTTCTTTTGATAACGATCGTCGGCAGTGGTCGAAAAACTATGAGAAAATATTCCTGAAATCGTATATTTCGTGCTTGCTTGTGTTCCTATAATCTTACTTTGCGCTCCCATATTTTCATTTAATTATAGAATAGAAAATCTGATTTTCACTGCAAACTTCGATCTGCTTCCCGTTGTATTTGCATGTGTTTTCCATTAATCCTCTCTGACAAGAAAGGTAACCTGGTAGAACTCGGCAGACGTGCAGATTCTGCGAAAGTCTCATTTTTGGCCTCGTTCTTTGCAGATCGTTCTGGTGGATTGCAGTAAAAGACAAATTCGGATCTCTTATTAAAACTGCATTGCTGAAACTGAAAATAGAACAATCTGATCAACCTAAACTATCTGCGGCGGACGCGAAGATTCACAGTCACCACTGTCGCAGATCTCTTCCTATTGTTATAATATACGTTGAACATGTAGAAATTGATCGAACATTTCGAATACTGAATGCAGCTGAAAATTTAGTACAGAAGTTTTCACCGAGACCCAAGCACATGTGCTCAAAGAGCTGAACGTCAGCCATCTCAAAAAAATAATTGTACCCGTTGAATAGATTCAAAAGTTCTTGTATCTCTAGAAATTCTGCTAGCGGTAAATTTGATAAACCATTAGAATTTCAAAAAGACATCTGTCGAAAATAATTGATGAAGAGTTCTCGGTTGGTATTACTCAAATAAATAATTTTTAAACGTTTATTAATAAATTCTGCTTAAGCTCAGAGGCACATTAGGCGAACAGCGTTCGCTCGTGTGGCCGAGCTGCATTTATCCCGTTCTCATTCGTTGGTTGCAAATATAGGCCTTGGCTACCTTTTATTGTATTGTTGATTGGGACCCAGTTGTTGAACACCATGAACAAGATTTTACGGTATTTAGAACATCAGAAGATTAAAAAATGTTTATGTTCTTCCATTTCACTCTTGCTGCTTAAATTTGGCTGCAACTTCCCAATTAACAAATAAAATCACTTGTTGGTGTTGAGTGGTTAGCAAGAATGCAGAGAGTGCCTATCTAGATTTATAGTCTTAGATTTGAAACGTCCAAACTCACAAACCAAGGGCACTGCGTCAGTTATACAAAATGATGTTGTTCTCAAGCACAATGGGGAAATTTTGGCTTACATCATTGTGGGGACGACTAAATCCAGAACATTGTTCAAAATCCAGAACAGGAAGGTTTAATTTTTGTTCTCCTCCTATTCTTAGGAAAAGGGCAATATGAAGTCACTGCTGCCTGCAATGTGATCATTAGAATATGGCATTTTGTAAACTAGAATTTATCTTATGGTTGTTGCTCAATATCTATGATTTTTCTTCATAGTTTTCTAACTATAGATTGATATTTTTAGACAATTATTTTTATTTCAAGTTTCACATTTAAATTTTCATAACTGTCAATAGAAAGCTCAAAGTGACTTCAGAAGTAGCAATTTATTGAAAGTTTTTTAAAAATTCAGCATTCTCAATGTTCTTCTTCTTCTTCTTTGATGACGACGCGAATCGTTGAAAGCGTTTGATAACATTCCTGATGTCTCCAAGTGATTCGCTGCTTTAAATCTGCGATGTCTTGTAACGGTTTCTCATAGACTTTGGATTTGATGAATCCTCAGATGGAGAAGTCACACAGCGCTGAATCTAGAGATTTAGGTGGCCACTGCATCGTTGCCATGGACACGGCGTTGTGATCCGCGTCCCATCTAACGTTGCGGAAATTTCTGATTTAATCAAGTGCACACACGTAGACTCCAGTGGATTGGAGCGCCGTCATGCATGAAGATCATAGTAGTAATCTTATTTTTTTCAGTGTTGGATAGAATTCATTCTAAGCATCCATCCTTAGAAAGTGATTGAAACTAACTGAATAATCGAGGAAAAATGGTCCGAAGATTTCGGATGTGGAAATTGCGGCCCATGCGACTGTCCTTTCAGAATGCAAAGGTTGTTGATGATGCCAATGAGTGAACTAATAGCGGCAGTTATGCCGATTTACTGACCCATCAAGGATGAAGTGGGCTTCGTCAGAGAATGTTAACTGCATCAAGTGGCTTGACGAAGAAATTCTACGAAGTTATTCAAAAGAAAAGTTACTCCGACAAGTTTTGTGCTCTTCAGTCAGAGATTGAGCAATTTGCATTTTTTAAGGATGAAATCTAATGTCTTTCGAACATCGCCTGGCGGATTCGCGGCTCACATCAAATTTTGAAAATGCGCCTCTTAAACTGGTATGAGGCTCGATGTCAAAAATGATTCCAAGCCTCATCACAATCTCTCCAGATGTTGCTTTTTTTTATCTATCTCTTGTTTGATCAAAAGCACTGCCAGTATCTATCATGAGGACATGCCACTTCTTGATTGCGCTACTTGAGGGAGTGTCAACGTTTTTCCCATAAACTGCACGAATCCTTCGTTGCATAAGAATAACACTCCGCACAGAGATACTCATACCATGCCGTGCGTTTAATTCACTGCTAAGCTTATTATTCGTCAATTCGGCCCTTTCTGCCGAGCATTTCAAGCTCTAAATTGCAATGAAAATGTGATGCTTTTTTTGCTCATGACGACCTGAAAGATACGCATTGCTCAGTATGAATAATGAGATCTTAGTCTATGAACCAAACAGAGCATCTCTCTGAAGGAAGCCACAATATATGTAGAATAGTTTGCTGCATTTATTACAGCCTGTCAATTACTCACGTATTTCATATTTAGAGCTGTCAAGATATGCTTACTTTTTATTTCCTTCATGAGTTATAGTCTCCATTTCGTGTTGATGTAGCTGTGATTTTCCGTGTACGTGTGTGATGGTTGATTTTCCGTCTACTCTTTGCGAATAATAGATAGACTCAGCCGTTCATTAATATTGATCAAGAGATTGTTGACACAAAAAAATATCACTGTTAACACAGTTGAAACTATGGAATCTTCATTGATGTACATCTATCAGATTCATGCTTTATTCAGTATACATTTACAGTGTCACTGTTCCAACGTCACCACATTGTCATCCCGTGTGTATAAAACTGATCTGTTTTGTCTATTCTGTGGTTGATTGTGTGTGATGCATGAGCGTCATAGAATATAAAATGGCGTCAAAGTGTTTAACACACGTAGTGAAGGCACGAGAAGGAAATCATTCTCCGTTTCCCGGCCAACAATGCTACGTAGCACCTACGTAGTAGATGGTAGCATTGGTTGCAGTAGGTGGCGTGTCTGTGCTACGCAACTGCAACGTAGCAGCTACGTAGCATTTTCTTCGGTAGCGAAGGCAAAGTAGCGGAACGTAGCAGCTACGTTGATATTTTTCGGTAGCAAATGCAAGGTAGCGAGACGTAGCAGCTACGTTGCAATTTGTTTGGTAGCTAATGGAAAGTAGCGAAACGTGGCAGCTACGTAGCAGGTATAATCTGTCCTAATTGGCATCACATGATGCCAGTATTGCGTCACAAATGCTCCTGGGATGTCTTCTCCTTAGCGGGATGTCCTGCGGTTGACTTTCGCCCGGTGAAAAGCGATACGATAGTGTCATTATCTACCAAATCGGGAGAGTTTATCATCTCATCACATGTGCCATGATGCAACTGAAATAGCCTATACATTACTTAAGACGCTACATAACATCACATAAAATTGTCAGACTCATCAGGTCCCGAAATAATCCACTGAAAAATGCTACGTGGATTCCAACTCGAATCCACTTGACATTCTGGAATTCACGTGGAATTTTTTTTTCGTCCAAAATTGATATTGCAGGATTTTCGTCTTTATTTTAGTAGTGAACCAGTTTCAATTTGTTCGAAATCATGACGGATGACGTGGAATTATCCACGTGGATAATTCTATGTGGATTCCAGGTGCCATCCCGGCCGTGCCGAAATATCCTTGTGGTAAATGTAAATTCCATGGCGCATTCGTGTGGAAATATGTCCACGTGAAAAGAAGCAAAAAATTCTATGTGGATTCCCCATGGTATTCATGTAGGAATGTCAACGTGGAAAAGATGCTGAATATTCAATGTAGATTCGAAGTGGCATTTATATAATTAAGTCCACATAGGGAAAAGCGGAAAATTCAATGTAATTCTACGTCATAGTCGGTTCGTCCACTTCGTCGAGCAATCATACAAGTAAGCTTGTACCATTGATTCAAAGCTACTCAAAGGATTATACATATTTGATTCTACTGTTTTCCAAGTAATTTGATGTAACTTAAAGATTTAAGTTTTTCCTGATTGAATAGCGAATGCATTTCTCAAAAGGCTTTTGTGTTTCTATATTTGAAATTAATCCTTATTTCACGCTATTTTTGGATCCGATCCCCATCAACATGCGATCAGATAAAAAAGGATTATTCAGCATTCCTATCCTCATTTCCTATTTCCTCCATTTCTGATCAGTGATCATCCTCTTCCCCCTTCCTCCTTCCCTCTCTCACTATCTCTCACACACACACACTCTCTCTCTTCTCTCGCATTATATCATGTACGTGTATACACGCGCATATTCGTGAGGCATCATGAATATTGAATGGTCTATGTCTATTTCGCACGACAATATTTTTACATAGATAACCAATTGCTATTGTCACTTAAATCTCCCAATAATGAAATTCGCATTTCACAAGTATTAAGTCTTGGAATTAAATCGTCTTTTAAATGCTCGAAACTTTTGCAACTCTGAGTTTTCTATTGGTTTCATCAAGTGATGAGAACCAACATTTTACGTTTAGTAGTATAGGCTATACTCTGCAACCAAAATTTGCGAAAGCGATGTGATTTTGAAAGCTTTTACACAGCCAAGTTCTGTTGCGCAATTTCACCACCGCCCTTCTTGCTTTCATAGACAGCTATTTCATCCCTATCCCAATTTCGGCAGCTCGCACGTCTTTGTTCGCCTTCGCCTGCTGACAGCTACAGATGGAACAGGTAGCATGGATCGATGATGCTGGTGCTTTACCTCCAGCCACACACAAGCCCACAAGCATGGAGAAACTGACATGATTGCGATGTTACGTCAAATATAGCAGACTTCAACATTGTGGACTTTCATTGCGCACGTCACTGCTGCTATCCTTCATCAGCCTGTAGAGACCGCTAGTCTCAGTGTTGCCTACTTTATCTTCTTCAAATTCTTATTCATCATGTGCAGTATCAAATTTAGTGATACATGCGGATTACGTACAGCCTTCGTCGTGGCAATGGATTCTTCAAACGGAAACAAAACTTCATCCGATAGATCTGCGATATGGATTTGAAGAAACTTGAATAGCCTACCTAAATGATGCACTGGAAATAAAGAGAAATGGTGCTGTTGGATGCCAGAACAGAATTTCTTTCGAATAAGACAATCAAAATACATTTGAACTCCATAGACTTCATGAGTACTCCATGACTTGTCGCTTCTTCGTTTATCAACTCCGTGGTTCAAGCTCAAATGCTTCTGTGTCTCGATTCTTTCATCGCAACAACATGTAAGTTTCAATACTTAAATTCATATTAAATTGTTGAATGAATGAAATAAGAAATAAAATCAGAATGGGATTTTCGAAACAATTCAGATTCAGATCTATTTCACAAAATTTTGAAGATAGGCTACACATACGCGTCATCATTTAGCTTCATACTGTAAGTAGTCTGTCTACAACTACATGTATATCGTGATGGCATATACATCGGCAAATGTTGTTCCATGGCCTGATGATAATTTTGCTTTTAAAAGTCTACTTTAATAAGTTTTTACTTAGTTTACTCATTTATTAACTAACTACCATTTGTTTTATAGTAGTCATTTTGAAAATTTCCATAATTTTGCATTAATTAATTTATTTTGAATTTTGAATTTATTTGAAAGAAGACAACAGCTAAAGGCCAGTAATAGTCACCATACACGATTGATAAAAGTTCAAATATACGAGTAGTAAAAAGACAAAAATGAACGGAGGAAATAAAGACAGAAATACAAAGGAGCACAAGCCACAGACTATAATATTTTTCGCTTTATGCAACACGCAGAGTCGTAAAAAATCGATGTCATGAAGTTGATTGGCCGTTCGAGCGACTCTAGGAACAAAATTATGTTTCCGAGTGAGCAATCGACACTTTCCTCTGTCGCATAATAAGTATAAGCATAAGTATTTTAAGATTTATTATTGTGTATGCACTACAGCACTGTAATTTTACGCAAATATTCGGCGTATACACATAGGCCTACATCCACTCACATTTAGGCGCACTCATATACTAACAAATATTATCAACTTGAGCTGTTGAAGCAAGAAATGAAATGTTTTACAATCCGGCATGCAATTTCACATATTCATACCTCTTGTTCTGCTGCATTTTTAGACTGATCAATTTATGTAGGAGCATCTTCCAAGTAGCATCTGAATATGCTAGTAGTCATCCCGTCCCAGACCCAAGGCCGGTGCGGTGCAGCGATGAGTCATCGCTGCTGAGTCATCATGCTGACTCAGCTCCCCCTCTGGCGAGAGGAAGGACATGGCCAAGGATGTGTTGGGAGGAATGGGTCCGTGAGGAGAAAACTGTTCCCTACCCCTCCCCCCCTCTGGACGAGACTTCCAACTTTGGTTCTAGAGATCGTAGAAAGTCGTGCAATAGCTCATTTGAAAGCGAAGAGTGAGAAAAATGAGAGAAAACCTAAGAGTGGTCCTATTTTCCAGGGTTCAGAGAGGAAAATGGCAGGAAAACGCCAGAGTTATGAAAGGCAGGTTTTGGTCGTTTTGGGATGAGTAAGTTCATTTTTTTGACATGAAGGAGTGCTCGGATGGGTAACGGAGGGCAAATTCGGACTTTTTGGCCAATTTTGGGTCTAGAAAGGTTGTTTCCAGCGGAATCGGAGAGAAAAAGTTCTGACCCCCCCCTCTGGAACGAGACTTCCAGCTATGGTTCTAGAGATTGTAGAAAGCCGTTCAATAGCTCGTTTGAAAGCTAAGAGTGAGACACATTCAGTGGAAGAAACGGCTTGTTCATATCTGCCTTCGTTTGGATGTGAGAGGCCATTGAAAATTTGAGAAATTGGCGAAAAAAACGACAGAGTTAGAATTTTTACGAAAATGGCTCTGGCGGGTGAACGAGGCCTCGGAGGGGAAAACAGACACCAGATTTGGAATCAGCGTGCCATTCTGCATCTAAAGGGTGATTTTCAAGTCAATCGGAGCACTAGAACCGGAGATAGACGTGTCTAAAGGTTTGGATGATGGATATTACGTCATCAGCTGATCGCCACAAACTATATAAGTGGAAACTCTATTTGTGGAAATCAGTTCTCCTCCCGACTGGCTTGGGGTAGGTGAACTCCGGAGCTCTGATGATAGCATTGGAAATCTCCAAAAACCGGGTTTCCGCAGGAAACCGACTTAGAAAATTTCATGGCTGATATCAGCTAAGGCGTCAGACTTAAAGGTTCGCCAGGAGATAGCCTTCGTCTCCAGGCCATCAGACCTATATTGACAGACTACTTATAAAATTTCATAAGTAGTGCTAAAAAGTTGAAAAATTTAAATTCATTATTTTTGGAGGTTTTCTGGGGTTTTCGACCCTGCTGAAGTCAACTAAAGGATTTGTAATGATGTCTGAGCCAGTCTTACCATGAACCAAGCAGCTTTTCACTGAAAGCGAGCATGACACGGAGAGTTTTGCTGTAATATTCCACTGACAGGGTGTTCCTTCGGGACGGCGGATGATGCCGTAGTGATAAGTGCGGCAAGGGAGTGTGTCATATTTTAGACCGAAACCGCTGGGGCAACTCATGTCTCATGTTGGGCATTTGACACAGTTCTCAACGTAGCACTTTGAACCCCAATCGGTTGAGTCTTAGCTATCTTGTCATGGGTGGCATCTAAACATCTCCATTGCAAACCGCTTGTGAATCACGGCTTGCTATCAAGCTGATCAAAGCAACGACTTGGGATGTTTCCTCTTGTAAATAACTCCACCGGTTTTTATGTCAAAATCGGGGCTCGGATACCAACACAGTGACATGACGCACGCTCTGTCCGCTCGAGGTTGGATTTGTGGGTCGAGGGCTTGGAGCTGGGATAAGATCCCCTCTGAGTAATGCCTGTAACGGATTCAAGAGCTTGACACCTAAACGCTTGCTATCAACCTGGCTTCTGCTATCAGGCCTTTGTGAAATCTCGTCTAGCCTCAGTAACTCAGGGTTGGCAACGTCTATCGTTTGTCATTGTAACTTGGTAAAAATGGGAGGGTTACTGCAGGCATTGACGTCAAACCTTTTCGCGTCATAGGGTAACCAGTCTTTGTGTTGGGAGTTGGTGACTGAAAGCACGGTGACTGCCGATGTCCATAAATAGTAAAACCGCTGTTGTCATGTCAAACGCATGGCCAAATAAGGAAGGTCTGAATCATGGCTTTGTACTCACTGGGTATATAAACTGCGTCTTTTCTCTATTCTTCACTCCTGTTTCAAGTTGCGAGACGAACGGTGAGTGCTCTGACAAAGTTTGTTGAGAAGCTTTAGAGTTTCATAAACTAGGAATCAATCGTTTGCCATCAAACGAATGCGAACAATCTTTAGAGTTTCATAAACTAGGAATTTTATAAACTAGGAATCAATCGTTTGCTATCAAACGTTTACGGACTTGTAATCATTGCTTTCCCCTATTCACTTCAGAAAAATGGTTAACTACAATAATGCCAAGACGGCTTTCAAGCTCTGTGTTTGCACAAAGATCTTTAGCAGTGATGCCTTTAGGAAACACTCTTGTGTGAATAAGCGAATGGTAGGGGGCATTCGATACTTTTGCAGCAGCCATAATACATCTCGCCTTGTCGAGACGTTACCGGAGTGGCACGCGAAGCACACCAGTTGCAGTCAACCAGAGCTGACTGAGGAGACGAAGCAAAGTCTCTTCAGATCAGAGTTAAAAGCTCTGGAGACTCAGTGCGCTGTTGAGTCTATCGCGTCAGCAGAGCCTCCTTCATCTAGTTTGCCAGCAAAGGCTCCCTCACCCACCCCGATTGAGTCTTCTCCGAAGCCGAGTAAATCCTCCTCTAGCGATGAGTCGGCTACTAGTAGCAGCGACAGTGAGGAAGAGGAGGAGGAAAAAGGCTTGGCGAAGTTTCACCTACTCGAGAGTGTCGACCTCGATAGCGAGGTAGAGGCGGTGGGGGAAGTCTACCTCGATAGCGAGGTGCAGCCAGCTAAGTCATCGAGCAGTGGTTGGATTGCGTCTCAATGTCGCAACTTCATTATGCGCCCACCACTGTTCGATCACTATGACAAGCTCAAGAATGAGTTAGCAGTGTGGAAGAGCGACTGTTTCTTCTATAAAGCGAGTTCCGAGAACCTCTCGCGAGTCACGCAGGAGCTCAAGAAGACTCAAGCTAGTCTTCTTGAGAAAGAAGGAGAGCTCGATCGCGAGAGGTTCTCGCACCTCGCTAGTAAGGCCAGAGAAGAACAGCTCCTGGTCGAGAGAGAGAGAGTCAGGAGAAGGAGTTGAGAAAGATGAGGGAAGAGGTAGAAGGGCTGCGAAAGCAGTTGGGGAAGGTGGTGGCAACTAATCAGGAGCTGCACCAACAAGTGAAGAGTAGCAGTAATCAAAGATCAAGTCGCCTCCACATTCCCCTAGATAAGAAAGGAGGTGTGCCCGCAAGACCGCTCCTCTGTGAACGTGGCAGAGGCGAAATGTGTTATAGCAGGGCTAAAAAAGGTATCGAATGCCTTCATTTCACATTCGAGCATAAGGAGGCAATCACAGGGTTCCTGTTCGAACCACGTCCGGAGAAGCTCTGTAAGTTAAAAAATAAGTAACTTAGAAGTCAAGATGATAACTAACAACTTCTTTCTTTACAGACATCAATGAGAAGCGCCCACCTGCTTCCATCAACGAGCCGGAGACGAAGCGACAAGCTTGAGTCCCATATTAGAATAGAATAGTGTTTATATTGAAAATGAAAATCACAATTTACAATCAAGTGTTGACAGATAAAAGGTAGATGTGGTAAAAAATAGCACCTATCATTAGATAAAAGTAGTGACCAAAAGTTATGGCGGACGGCGACTTTGAGTCTTGCACATAAAACTAGCCATGAAAGGAAAAAACGAGTGACAGTGCGTCATAGCGGGATGCAAGGAACATCAGTATGTAACAATCTTTCAGGGGTTAGTTTGTGAAGAATGTGTGTATTGTCATTTTCAGCTTTGATAAATAATTGTTTGCTAATCAACAAACGGCGGTTTTCAATTTCACGTAAAGAACACTGACAAGTTCTAGGATCGTCTCGAAAAATTATCATATGTGCTCTTTTATCGACTCGAGCAAGACGGTTGTTCAATATTCTATTGAGGCTTACAAAAACAGGGCAGGCATATTCACAAACAGATCTTACATATGAGGTATACACTTGGTGAAGTTCGTCGCTCGATACAAATGGACGAAGCTTGCGTAAAACACAAAAGCGCTTATTGACAACTTTAATAATATTATTCACATGAGCCTCCCAACTTAACGTTTCAGAAATAGTGATACCCAGGATATTAACAGATGGGACAATATCAACAGGAAAACTGTACAAAGATGGGTTCCGCAAATCTGAATTCTTAAGACAGATGACTGCTTTGGATTTTGACACGTTCAAAGAAAGATTGTTTCTTTCACACCAGTTTGAAACATCATTGACATAGGTAAGTACAATCTCATTAACATGGGCGGAGTCAGTATCATAAATAGGTAATATCAGCGTCAGATCGTCTGCATATTTCACGCAACCTACAGCATTACCTAGATTCCCAGTACATCGATAATCACCAAAAAATGCGGCAAAAATATATGGAGTGAGAACAGTACCCTGCGGAACACCTGACATTCTTTGAAAAGGTTTCGAAATAACATCTTGTAAAGTAACAGAGGATGCCCTGTCTCTGAGGTAATCATTCAGCCATAACACAAAACCAGAGGGCAAGCCAGCTCGTAAGAATTTGCTAACAATAAGATCATGATTTAGCTCGTCAAAAGCCTTCTGAAGGTCAAAAGTTATGAGAACCGAGCCGCAGCAATTCTTTTCATCATAGTTTTTGCATAGCTCATTTGTGATTGTTACTAGAGCTGTTGCAGTTGAGCATGATTTTCTAAATCCATGCTGTTCTGGGCCGAATAACTGCACAATTTGTGGGTACATATTCGTCAATACAATTCTTTCAAACAATTTGGCAGGGAGAATGGTCTGTGAGATCGGTCTTAACTTATCAATCTTTGTTGGATATGCTTTGGGCACCGGTGTTATGACATCGCTTTTCCATTCAATGGGAAATTTTCTTTGATCAATGGACGCTTTATAAATATCAGTGAGAGGAAGAGCAATGTATTTTGACAGCTGCTTATAAATGATGGAGAGAATATTTTGGTCACCTGATGATTTGCTTGATTTTACTTTTGTCAAAGCACTCATGATGTCATGCGCATTGACTTGCAAACTCCAACCGTCATCAATTATTTCATTGTCAACAGGCATTAAATTTCGATTTAGATCACCTTTGAACTCATCAACAATCTTTGTCAATGTATTTGTTAATGTTAATATTCCCCCCATCATCCCGAGAACGCCCCATGAGCCCTCTTAAGGGCTACCTTCTAATGCAGCTAAAGCGGTCCCAAGCCCGCCACATATCTTCGGATATGGAATGCAGAGGGGAAGAATAAATGATGAAATGGAATGAAATGGGAGGCGACCCTTGCACTACATGCAACACATCACAGACTTCTCTCTTCGCTAGTGAACAAGCTCTGAACGCATAAGTTACTTTACTGTATCGCAGTCGATTGCTATACAAGTATTGAAGAAAACGTAAGTTACTAAAATCAGCAGAAAAAACATAGGGAGAGATGTGATGTTCCAAATATATTTACTTCGAAGATTGAACTCAACATGATAAACCATTGATGAATAATACTACCATGAAGTGTAGCAAGTCTACCGTTTATGGAAATCAACTACATGGTATCAGTAGAGACTCGCTACCTCTAAAGAATAGTTATCAAAAAGTCGTCATGAAAAAATGCTTTATTTGGTCTTTGATTTAACATCATTGAAACCCACTTTAATAATATAAATGACAATATGGCTTATTTTATTCAGAAGCAAATGATTGGCGTAACCATGAAAGTCATCCATCCGAGAAATAATCTTCTGCAGATGTCGCGTATAAAACTCAGAAGCATCAGTAACATATTCTTGTCCGTAGGAACGAAATTGTATGTCAACACTTTCCGCTGCTTCACCTTGTGGAAAATGAGTGCAATTGACATGTGCAATTAAGTGAGCCTTGATGATGCTGTCTTTGAAATAAGATATCAACTCCGTTAATATTTCTCGTGTATAGTCTAAACATGCTTCCAATTCTGTCTCCTCCCTTTGAAACTCAAGGATGTAATCTTGAATTAAACCTCCGAAGCTCTCTTGATGAAAACGAATCGTGCAATCATCATGTTTCAATGTATTGACTTCAGGTGCAATCGTTGAGTCTATTGCTAAACATCATATTTGCCTAAGACGATTTCAATAGCGCGTTACAAATGTGCGTGCACACATCGGGAACTCTAGTTCGTCTGTGATTGGACGAGAGGTCTCATCCATTCACCGCTTAGGAAAATCTTATAGAAGGCAGTGTACCAGCTCTGCTCTTCACATTTATCTTTCACACGGTGAGTGTCGGTGAGCTGCTATCAGGTTGTTTTGACTTGCTATCAAGTTGAATAGTCTCTTGCTATCAAGAGATTTACTTCTGCTCATAAACATATCATCGCTGTAATACCTCCTTTGCTCGAGCGTTCCTTCGGGACGGCGGGTACTGCCGTAGAGGGATTGCGTTGCACGGGTTGTTCGTCGTTTGTTGGACCGAAACCTCTGAGACGTTGCTCATGTTGAGCGTTCGACTTCATACTCAACGTGATGCTTTCTCTCGCCAGGTCGGAGTACTTCAGCCATTCGACAAAGGTTAGTCTTTATGATATGGAGTAGAGTGAAATGTAATTCATTAGATGTCACTTCAATGATTGTTCCCATGATAAACGTTGACTAGGAAAATGAAACGATTCTCATCTTTCCTTTTCAGTGATTGAAGTCTTACTATTCAGTATCTATTATCGACTGTCCATCATGGAATTTACAAAAATTGAGAATTACCGCATTGCTGCTGAGATGGAGAAGGCCACCATCGAGCAATCTAAGTATTTGTATCAAGGTTTACTCACTCTATTACTAACATCATTAGGGTAGACATCCTAATTAAAATCAAGAGCCCCTCCCTTATTTTGTTCATGTTTAAACCGAATCCAAATTTTAGCTCTGCTTATCTTTGCTGTCATTCTTTTTCAGTGCATGAATGTATTCCTATTGGGGAACCCGTCCCCAAAGGAACAATCGGGGAAGCCTATGAGCGGCTTAGCAAGTGTAAGTATCTTTAACATCTCATGTTTAGGCTGTTTCAGATCCTCTGCATCATCTTTGTCTCTTTATCTAATCTCTCTTTCCTCTCTACAGATATGGCTAAGATGAAGAAGTGGGGAGAAGTCGCGAGGCGGAGATTCAATGATGAATTTCCGGCCCTTCGTTCCCGCCCATCTACCTCCGCTCAAGGTCCGACTCCTTTCTCGGGCATCGTCATCGCCCCACCTCCACCGCCTGCTCCGCTCCCTGCACCAGTCCCTCCCACACCCAAGCCAAGGACCCTTCCACCTTCGGCTCGTGTCCCACTCCTGCCTCCTCCTCAACCATCGGTGTTGCCGGAGATCAATTCATTAGATGGTAAGTAACCGTGATTGGGAAATAGGGGGCTAAGACTTCAAACTTAAGTTCAAGTTCTCTTTTTCTCAACAGATCTGGCGGCCTACCTCCTGGACGGTGACGTTCCCTCCCGCCCCATCATCATCCCAGCATCGCCACCACCATCTGCAGCAGCGGCCGAGCTCCCTTTCCTCTCCTTTCAGTCGGTGGAGAGATTGTTGGAGGAGGAGGAGCTGTAGATAGTGGGAGAGGAGATCGCAATCGAGGAGGAAGGTGTCAGGGAGAGAGAAGGACCTATGACTCGACAGCTCAGCTGTACAGACTGTGGGCAGGTCTTCGCGAGGCCATTCTGCCTTCGACGACACCGGCATTCTCGCTGCCCAAAAGCGAAAGGAGATCTGGAGAAGGCGCGCCGACCGATCCCTCAACGACCCAAGTGTGAAGGTTGTGGACGCACGTTCTACAACAGCACCAACTTGCGAGTTCACATCGAAGGCGGTTCCTGTGGCAGTGTGAGGCAACCACCGACAACAACAGGTAGGAAGCATCCTTCATCGCACGTCGGCTTTTCCTGTTCTTCGTGTCAAAAGACCTTTCCTACAGAGTTTGTTCTTTCTTCGCACACACTCTGTCACACACATTCCACTGAGCTTTACACTGACAACAACGTCACTCTAAGACTGAGCAAGTTTTCCCTTGAGAGGCTCGTTCGCGACTATGAGTTAGAAAGCTCTGAAGCTGTACAAGATATTCATCCTTTCTTAATGAATAACATAGGCTCAATACATCAAATGTTGACGAGCTTAGATAGATTTTTGCTCAAACGCATGTTCTATCTCACTGCTCATTTCAATAAGGTAGACAATAGCACGGGAGAAGTAGAGTCCACTGTGACCATTAGGATAGCCTCCTGTGCTGCTGATCTGATAGGTGATGTAAACGAGTGGATAGAGAGACATGCGACCTATCTCGTCAGCAACTTAAATAAATTTAATGAAAGAGACAGCGGTCTGGTCTTTGATGGGATAGAGAAAAAAGACATTAAAATCAATCTTTTAGAAAATTTGCAAGGGAGTGGTTGTTTCACCCTCCCCAAAGCACTGGCTGACAAAAAGGCTGTCATCAATGTAGATTGTCAGTCCCAGTGTTTCAAGTATGCCGTCCTCTCCATTCTTCACTATAATGATATAGATATGCATCGTGAACGAATCACCAAGTATCGTGAATGGGAGGATGAGCTTAAGTTTGACGGGTTAGATGTCGACACATTAGATTTTAAAGGCATCGCCCAATTTGAAAAATTGAATGAAATTAAGATCGTCGTCCATCTCTGGGAAAAAGGTCTGAAGGGTGTTAGGTATAATAATCGCCAAAGTAACTTCGACCGGGTTGTCAATCTTCTCCTAGTGTATAACGACAACCACCCAGAATGGCATTATTGTGGCATTCCTAAAATTTCAAAGTTATACCATCATCAAGCAACCTATAGGGATAATTTTTATTACTGTGATCGCTGCACACGACGTTTCACATCTAAACCATATTTTGAACAGCATTACGAGTGGTGCTCTCGGGGTAAACTTCAAATGGAAGTCATGCCCAAAGATAAATTTTATAGGTATGAGGAAAACGGCAATGAGGTCAGTCCCATATGTACCATCTATGCGGACATTGAATGTTACATTGAACAAGAAGACCTAAGTCATGAGCCAGCAGCCATTGCCTGTTATGAAGTTTGGCATCCATATTATAGGACATGCGTTATCGACATGTGTCGCTGATAGAAATCTTTTGGATCATGTATCGTCTCTGCAGAATAGGATGCAAAATGAAACACTACACGTTCACCTGCATGTTCATCAGTCACTTTCTCAAATTCAATCTCTGCAACTAATCGTCCTTTCACATCTTTATTCATCAAACTGTTCATGAGCTGTTGGAAAACGAAGTAACCTTTAGCGATAGCAAATTCTAAGTCTGCCTTTTCATGATGAAATGAGATGATGTAGTCCCTAATCACACCACGAAGACTTTGTCGATGGAAACGTAGTGAACAAAATTCATTCGTAAGCACTACTGCATCTGTCATCTTTCTTCCTTTCACTTCGGAGACATAGCATGAATGACATTCAGGTGTAAAATGTCACGCTGATTCCAAATCTGATCTCTGTTCTCCCGTCCGAGGCCTCGTTCACCCGCCAGAGCCATTTTCATAAAAATTCTAACTCTGCCGTTTTTTCGCCAATTTCCCAAATTTTCAATGGCCTCTCACATCTAAACGAAGGCAGATATCAACAAGCCGTTTCTTCCACTAAATTTTTCTCACTCTTCGCTTTCAAACGAGCTATTGAACGGCTTTCTACAATCTCTAGAACCATAGCTGGAAGTCTCGTTCCAGAGGGGGGGGTCAGAACTTTTTCTCTCCGATTCCGCTGGAAACAACCTTTCTAGACCCAAAATTGGCCAAAAAGTCCGAATTTGCCCTCCGTTACCCATCCGAGCACTCCTTCATGTCAAAAAAATGAACTTTCTCATCCCAAAACGACCAAAACCTGCCTTTCATAACTCTGGCGTTTTCCTGCCATTTTCCTCTCTGAACCCTGGAAAATAGGACCACTCTTAGGTTTTCTCTCATTTTTCTCACTCTTCGCTTTCAAATGAGCTATTGCACGACTTTCTACGATCTCTAGAACCAAAGTTGGAAGTCTCGTCCAGAGGGGGGCAGGGGTAGGGAACAGTTTTCTCCTCACGGACCCATTCCTCCCAACACATCCTTGGCCATGTCCTTCCTCTCGCCAGAGGGGGAGCTGAGTCAGCATGATGACTCAGCAGCGATAACTCATCGCTGCACCGCACCGGCCTTGGGTCTGGGACGGGATGACTACTTATGCTTAACAATCGAGTCCTTACTTCGACAGTCGGCTGTTTCCGGACAAGGAAGATATGAAGCTAATCATGCAAAGTAAGTAGGCCTAAAACTTTCGGCGATCATTTTTTCTAATTTCTATTAGTTTCATTATGCATTTGATAATCTCCAATGAAATTTGGATTATAAGACACTTAGCCTATTTAGACATTAAAATTATTTATTATGATTTAGTGGCTTCTTTATGTCCCTTTGTAATCATTTCAAATACTCTTATTTTTAGATTTATTTGCTGTTCACGCGTTCAGGACGTGTCCCTTCTTCAGGGGTTGACAAAATCAAGTGGACAAGCAATGAACTCCTGAACAGCAAATAGATCTATAAATAAGAGAATATTTCAAATGATTACAAAGAGACATAAAGAAGCCACAAAATCACAGTGAATAATTTGATGTCAAAATATTAGAATATTAAAATATTTCAAATGATTTTTAACTTCGCAACGTTTTATACGAAGGGGAATAAAAAAAGATAATAATCATAATGAAGAATTTGCTACCGAGTGAAGGTGAACTATATTACTCGTAAAATTCCAACTCTCCAGCTGTAGACGACTGTGAATCAGACCTGTTGTAATTCTTGTTACAATTACGTAATTACAATCACAATTAATGTAATTAGTAATTGTAATCAATTACATTTCTGATGAGGAATTTGTAATCGCAATCAATAACATTTTTAGCCATGTAATTGATAGGTAATTGCCATTATTTTGCAGTCAGCACAGCTTAACATTCGTTCCGCAAGTTGCTTAAATTACCGGTATGTGACTCTCCTCGTCAAAAAATGCATTATACTTAAATGTGTAGCCTACCGAGTGTGCAACTACCGGTTCTTTTTTCAAAGAAATTTATGACGAAACACAATTCCAAAATCTAAATGAAGTACCGGTCTTATGATATTCTTTCCTTCTGATCTTAATAGCTGAACTGAAAATGCAGATCAGAAAATTACTCCCCTCGGAGAAAAGAGAAAAAAAACAAAGTTGAAATCTTTAAGTCAATTTAAATCATAGCAGGTAATTGCAAGCATGGCAGTCTCCTAGAAGCCACAAGTCTCGATATCCCAATCCTGTATCTTCAGTTTGAATCGTAGTAGAGTTGTAGGGCGAAAACACTTGGGTGAGAATAAAAAGGTGCTAATTTAATATCAATGCTATATCATCGCCTGCTTTTCCGGGGAGCAATTGTAATTAACCTAAGCAAATCTGCCTTGAAAAAGAGGTGGCGTAGAAACGCAGTTTTTAATGCTGACAATTATCTAAAGTAATTATGAATTAATTGAAATGTAATCGAAGAAAAACGGAGTACCGGTAATTTGTAATTGTAATCGATTACATTGATAGAAATGTAATTTGTAATTGCAATCAACTACATTTCATGAGTAACTGACACAAGTCTATGCTGCGAATACAACATAATGAATCAGAACACATAGAGAAGGTCGCAAGCAAGGCAGAAAAAGTTTTTCCACTACAATTCCTGCTCATAGTATGCACATTAATTAAATGTTAATCAGGCATTGACATTCAGTTAATTTGCATACTTTCAATACGGAGTACATAGTATAGCATCATAGGGACTTACTGTACTTAACTGCATGCATGATTCGTATGAATAGCATGCTACAGACAGGGTTGGAACCGGCCGACCGATTTTAGTAACGCCGGCCGTTTAATTTAATTAGACCCACGTCAACCGTTGTTGACATTCAGTCTAGAATATATTGCTTAGTTAATCATTACAACATTAAGAGCATGTAAATATAACATAATTTGAAAGTGTACACACGTATGTTTTGTGACATGATTATTACGAACTGTTCCTTAAACAGTTAAAAAATGATTACTGGCAACTTATACATGTTATAGTTCAAACTCCACTTTAGCAGTTTCTAGAATCCTTCTCTATCCTGTATGAATTTCGGAAGGATTGTGTCCTCTTCTCTGCCTTTTTCTCTGCGGATTTTCCTTTTGCATCTCCGCCTTGGCTAGAAAGCGACATTATCAATGAATCAATTTTCGTCAATCGTTATCATACATTCAGAAAGGATAGTCCTGATTGAAGATAAAATCCAAGTTCGTATTGGTAGTGGTGTGACAACTGTGACAATTTTTTCTCAGGATATTCCAGTTTCATATACTGAGGAATTTGATTATAGAGGCGCAGATCTGTGATTTAATGGATGTCTTTTTTGCATGCTATTATCTTTTTATGTACTGTGATCTGCCACGACTGTCTATATTTGAATAAATGCTTATTCCTACAGGCCTAAATAAGTCGGTCCACATCAAAAATTAACAATAATACTGCACATTGGAGTAATAGGGTCAGGGAGACCCTGCTGGTTGACAGATTAAGCAAATTTTTTTCTAGGGCAGGACAACCGCTAAAGAAATTGCTAATACAAATCCGATCATGTATCGCATCTTCATGTTCATTTGTTCAGTTAGTGTGACTATCATCAGAATTTTCAATTCTAAGTTGTCGTGTTACTTTTGACTAACTCTGTATCTATAGGCCTATTATGCTTATCTTACAAAAAGTCAGTTGAAATGTGTTATTACGAAGTTGTTTCACATTAAGCAATAAAATCTGCTTTCTGTGTCGAATTTTATATTGATATCACACAGGGTTGGAACAATTACACATTTTTTTCAATTACTATTACAATTACAATTACATTTGAGCTTTTACAGTTACACTTATAATTACTCTGAAATCAAAATCTTCAATTACAATTACAAATGCACGACTATTATTCAATTACAATTACAACTGCATGTGTGACTTTGCAATTACAATTACTTCAAAAGTTGTAATTAATTGCACAATTACAATTACATCGATTTTCCGAACAATGTTGGTCAATTATGAGTTGGTTGTCATAATTGTTAGTAGACAATAATATTTATTATTGTATAGTCGTCCCTGCTCTGATGAACCCCCTAGTGTCATCTCCCCTACGTCATAAGCACGCGCACACGTAGTCATGGCCGACTACTGATCAAATAAAAGGTCATCAATCAATTGTGTAGATGCCGATTCAAACACTGTGTCTCCTTCTCGCGTCAGTATGCAGTACACTGAAAACTTTCAAGAAAATTTTCATCCTACTTTCAAGTCTACAGAAAACTCGAGGGACCAAATCTTAGCAATGACAAATTTACCCATCTATTCTAAAATTGACGCTTACGCTATTTTTCAGAGGCAAATTGACGCCGTCAGCGTCAACCTCTTAAATCGATGGCGTCAACAAGCCTTTGACGCCGTCAATGTACAACACTGCTCCCTGTCTATGGCTTTTCGATGGAGGAGTCTAATAATAGCACAGAATTAAATATTTTGTTTATCTGCTTCGGTTTGCTAGAAGTGTGATTAATACGAAACTGACGGCACATAGAGGAACCTATTAAGTTGACAAGAAGGAATTCCTAATACCTTACAGAGATAGGAAAAAAGTCGTGCGTCGCTTGCGGATTAATGTGAGTTCCAGCAAAGTGCTTCGATTGCCAAAATTCCTTCAGATTCGAAGAATTCAGATCATTGCCCACACGTTTTCTCCACAATGTTGGCCCTTCCGATCATTATTAAAGAAAGTAGCAGGCGTACGAAAATTAGTTCACTTGAGGATTTCACATTCTCTCCTCGGCATTGCTCACTGTATAGTGCATACATTGAATCGAAGTCAAGACAGGGATGTGTGTTTTGGTGTGTGCGAAGTGATATCACAGCACGCACGCATCTCTCACTGGCTCTGGTGTCCCCTGCTGGCAGCTTATTGTTTGCCATTTCCAATAGCAAGCGATACACGAATTATCCATTCGAGTAGGAGCAAATTGTCAATTCTGTGATGTGCCATTTCGATATTAAGGTTGCATACAATTCTTCCTTTCTAGGAAACCGAAGCGCGCGCAGATGAATCTAATTCTGTGAATAATAGACTATTTCTTGAAGTTTGGGGCATTTAATTTGCAGCACCGCTGAAGGCTATCGAGGATTTTTGTTTTTTTATATCTACCGGCAAGGGAAAGACGATATTGCGACTATGATTGGAAGTTTGTGCGCATCAACAAGTGTGTGTGTGTGTGTGCGTGTATGATGGAGTGAAACAGCTGCTCCGAGCGCGAGCCAAAATTCATCTGTCTGAGCATTCCGTTCGCGATCTGATATTGAGACTCGAAAAATGGCTAAGTTGTGTAAAATAATCAGGGCAAGATGAACACAAAATAATGATACTTTTCTGTAATATACATATTGGTAACTACATTTGCCTAAGGCACCTAAGATGCGCCTGGATGCGCCTAAGGCACCGCAGGTACGGAGAATACGCCACTGATAACAACTTCCGTAAAGCGGGCCTCTTTACATTATCTGAGAGCGTTTCTACCTGGTTTACCGAGTTAGCAAGCTGATCCGCTGCATCATCTGGTACCTGAAAGACTCACTTTCACTAGGAAGTTTCGAGTCGCATTTTGCAGAACTGTTCGCCGTGCTAATTCTTTTTCCGTTGGGCTGCAGAGTTATACTCGTAAAACTTTTCCTTTCAATGATGAGATGTCCACACGATTCCTTGAAAGCTATTTCTTTTCTGATTATTTATGCCAATCTCTACAAATTGCGTATGTTTAAATGTATTTTGTGATTTTCATTCCTATCAATATATACGCGACTACTCATAGAGTAAGTACATTAGGTAGATTAGCAACAGCATTTATTGAATCTCCAATGTGTATACAGTTTCTACTTTATCAGATGAACTCGAGGTGAGCATAGTTAGGTATTGTCACCAAGTGTGAGATATGCAATTTTTTGCAGTTTTGAAGAAATTACAACGAAATTTACTGATCATGATAGTAATGCAGACGGAATGATAGCATTTTGCAGATCCTCCGTGTCATGACAGTCCTGAAGAGTAATGTTCATTAAATTAGCAATTCGATAGGTTGCGATAGGGAGCGACCTGCCAACGGTTGAGCAAACTAACATAATCAAGTACAATGATTTCAGTTAAACTTCAAAAGATGCAAATGAGCCCACATCACAATTCAGATTCAAGATATGAAACATAAATTTAGTGAATGGTAAAATCATGACGATGAAAATTAAATTGGATTAAAAGCTTGAAATTTCAGCCAAGAAAGCACAATAATTGATCTCGACTTTTTCATGAAGACTTGAATTGTAATGTAGTCTATAAAATTCCCTTGATAATCAGCCTAATTTCCGCCTAATTAAGATGCTTGTTAGCAGATATTCATTCCTTTTGATATCCTACATTTTTCATACTACTTATGTATCTTGTTCTTGTCAATAGTATATATTATTTGCCAAAATTCAACCGCATGAACGTAATCTCCGCAAAAAATTGAATCTCTTCATATAAAAATTTTCACTGTATACAGATACTTTTTGAGTCGACACTCTGCCTTCCATACTTAGTCTATGCAACTACAAGGTACTCCTACTGCCATCTTTCATTAGTTTTTCCTTCTTGATAACTCTCGTGTTCTTTTATTTCTGCTTGATGCATGATGTCGCTTTGTTTTATCAATAAACCGAATGAAGCATTAAAAAAATACAGTCTGAAAATCAACAGCACAAACAGTTCTGTGCATCTGCATTAACACAAGGAACCTACTCGCATTTCAAAAATCGAAGAAGATATGCCTATATAATCGCTTAGCGCAATCGATTGGAATTCACAACAATGAAATTAAATAAACGATTAATCAGATTGCCATGCAGAAGATGTGCTGCTGGTAGGATCTTCACCATTCTAATTTTGATTGCCAGCCGATTATATTTCTTTCTTGGAAGTTTTACTTTTCACTACCGAAGTCGAAATATGTAATTTCACCGTCTATCGAAAGCCAACACACAAAAGTCGCTACATCAACAGCGAGTTTCAGTCAGCTTCGTCTTCAAGAGTTTGGTGAGAACTTTGTCTAATAGAGCCACGAGAATATGTTCATTCGATCAAGTTCAGACTGAGAAACAGTTGGCCATATAAGTCTGGAGACAACTGATTTTGGTGACTCTCAGATACAAGAATGGTGGCGCGTATAACACGCATAATGATGACTCGAAATTTCAAAGTTCAGACATCAATCTTAATTATCTAAACTGAGTTTGAACAACGGAAATGACCTTTAACTCCTTCACCATCCTAATTTTGATTGCCAGCCGATTATCTTTCTTTCTTAGAAGTTTTACTTTTCACTACCGAAGTCGAAATACCTTAAGACAGAAACTGAAATGTTTCAAGTCACCTGATTGTCTCAATGGCTCAATTTCAAAACTTGAAAATAAACCGGTTCATCATGTGATAAATAAATTGCGATTTTTCATTTACTATGGACAAGAATAATGTTCTAAACGGCGAAGTTTGGTCAAACCAAGATTTTGGTCAGATGAAGGGTGCTTTCCATTTTATTTTGCAGCAGAAGGTGTTGCAAACGTAAAACAATTTTGTCGTTACATCGAATTTGACATTCTAAAATCAGGTCAGCAAAAAGAGCAACAACGAACAAAAAATTTCGCTACAATGCACCGTTTTAGAGAATAATTAGACATATAGAATCTCTTTTATAAGCAATCATAATACTCAAACCCTTCAATGTGGAATTTGAATACATGTTCATGGAAAATAACCGATCCACCCAACGAAATAGAACCTCTGAAGCACACCAACATCACAGAAACGATTGTGTTCGCTTCTTTAACCAAGGTTGGGTCAACTCTTGTTCTTGGGTAGCCTCAAGCCAAAATTCAGTACTGGCTGCACCCAAAGAATAAATCCCAAGACTGACGTGTGTGAAGTCAGGGCTGCCGTTCTTTATTACAGCGTGAATCTATTCGAAGAATCTCCTAGCCTATCAATTTCTGCCTCCTGATTACGGCTATGGATTCAAATTCCATAAATTCAAGTTTAAATATAAATATGGTTCCGCTGGGAAGTTTGTGGAACCACCCAGCGAAACCAATTTCTTAGTCTCACTGATATGCACAGTAAAACAATTTTGTTGTCACACACAATATTGTCACTACCTGATCAAATTTGTTACACTGATCACAAATAAAATGATAATAATCATTACAATGCAGTTTTTAACCGGAAATCCGAATTATACTATTTGTTAAATCTGATTGTGAAATTCGAGATTATTTATCAATCCTAAGAATTTTTCAGCATCCTAAGATTTCGCAAATTTCCTATTAAAAATGTCATTGTTATGAACAATGAAGCATATACTGGTTATCCGGAGAATTCTTACTCATTGATCTCACTTGCGCGACTTGTCGAATACCTGATATTTGTGATCAGCGCAACAAATTGGATCAAATAGTGGCAAAATCTGGCTGATTTTGTTGCGCATATTAGCGAGGCTAAGAAATTGGTTCCACTGGGTTGTCCCACCAACATACATCCAAGGCTGCTGTAACCCCCAAGACTGTTGTAACTTTTATAGTGAAGTAGAACTTTTCTTTGTAAGACCTCGGACAATATATATAGTCCGGCAGCCAGAGCGAGTTTCTGCATGGAACGAGGCCGAAAATGCGACTTTCACAGAATGATGTACATCTTCGGCCTACTACGAATCTGCGCGTCTGCCGACTTCTAGTTAGTTCCTCTTCATGTCAGACACGATCAAAGAAAAACGCATGTTAATCCAATGGGACGCAGATTGCAGTTTTTGGTTAAAATGAAAATTTCTTTTTCTCTGATTAAGCGAAAACTACTAAGCCCAGAGTCATATTTATTGACACGGAATGTCTTCAGGTCATTTCCTATCATGTTTATGTGTTATCATCATGATTCTTATCGGCGATGTATACGAGAATGTGGTTGAATACCACGGTTGCCGTGGGTATGGGGATTCTGTGGGTATACCCATGGGTATGGGTTGGGTATGGGTGTTGAGGTCATCCCCACAGCTCCAATAGCGCTTCTATAGGGAATCTATGGGGATTGTCATGATTTTTGACATTTAGGCTACTAGAAGCAGTCAGAACTGGCATTCTATCACACACAAATTATGATTTTTTCAATTACAAAACACTTTACCATCTCCCCACTTCAATTCTATGAGATATCTATGTTGATTTGACATCTACAACACACTGTCAATGATTTTGAATGACTTATAATAGCTTCGTTGTGTTAGGGACGTCTGAAAGGGAAACGCTACAACACAAACATTTTTGCTGCAGAACTGAATGGAGGCTGATCTGCACGAATTTTTATACCGGTATATACCGAATATTGAAAATATTAGCCCTGTTGCATATATCACCTACATGCAGATCAAATCATGCATGAATCAAACCTTGCATGTAGATATATTCATAATGATTGTGAGATAATTGCGTTTAATCATTAACCTCTATTTGAAACTTGTCATGAAATAGAAGAAGTCCAAATAAAATATCTCTTCTATACTTTCCGTATAAAGCACATACGTGTACAAGGGTCATTCAACAGAAAACTTGAAATTTTGTGTCCGAATTCAGTATTCATAATTCGACTGCACAGGATTATTAACTTACTCTATGGCGAGCACAAAGTCTTGATGCTTTTCAATGACTACTATTATGTAGTCGACGTGGCGGTGGTGTAACGTGTATAGTGTGTCTTTTAGAAGCACATGAAAATTCTCAGTTAATCCAATGTCAAGAAACTCTCGTGATTTAAAAGGAAAAGAAAGGTTATATTAGTAGGTCATCCTGAAAAAGCTTCAATAAGCGCACATTTGCGGTGGCATTAAATAACAAAATATGAATTCGTATTTTTCCAAAGACTTTGTGTCAGTGGTGTAACATGAAGTGTTTCGACTTCTGTCATCTTCCTCTCGTTTCTAATTTGGCACCAAGCACGATTTTGTTTGAATTCGAGGAGTGTAAACCATAACCATCTATTTAAACTGAAATTCATTTTTCTTCTATCCAGTACCATTCATGTCAATATGGTAACTTTATGGCACACACTTGCTCCAAATCAGTGTCAACGGTCGACATCACAAGTATGATCACAAGAGAATATCTTCAATTTTCAAAGCAAAATTAGTGAAAACCCAACTTCCACCTGTCCTAGCAAATACAGCCCTCATTTTGACCGACTTTCGTTTCAGCTTACTGAGCCAAAAACGATTTTCTATACATCGCCGTGGCAAAGACATCAAATCTATGGTATAGCGGAAAGCGAGCACTTTTTACATCAAAGAAATGTAATATATTGGGAATTATCTTCTCTATTTCTCTTCAAATTGGTTGTTTAATTACTGCCTTCAATTACTGGCTAGCGATTAAGTTAAATAGAATTACATGTGAATATTCTTTCATCGCTAAATCCTAATTAACGTCTAAAATTCGCATTTCTCTCTCTCCCTCTCTATTACAGTCCGTTTCATAAAAAGTGGATCATCCTAAAATTTGACTAAATAAAACATAAGTATGATACAGAAAGCATTTTTCATGTTATTTCATGTCCCTAATATATTTAAATGTCCTCATATAATCTGATAAGCTATGACACAGTAACGGTTCTTAAGAAGCTAATATTTTGTGGCCCTACCCTTATTGTCAATGACATTACCAATTCGTCTAGGCATTGATTTGATGATATCGTTGATTTTTGACTGATCTAACTTTCTCCACTCTCTTTTTAACAGTGACGTAAGTTGTGATACGCCATCTGTAGGTAGCAGTGAACGACGAACGTTACGTTTTAGAATACTCCATACATTTTCTATGGGATTCAGATCAGGAGAACGAGCTGGCCAAGATAATGTCCTAAACCCTAATTGAGACTTGCATAAGTTGACTCTACTACTCCTGTGACACGTAGCATTATCATCCATAAATAACCAAGTCGATGGATCACCAAGTTGATCTGTCATTTGGCCAATGTTCATTCGTAAAACATTCATATAGCGTTCAGAATTCATGGTTCCTTGCTGTATGTGAAGTTCAGAGCGGCCATTGGTCCAAATGCCAGCCGAAATCAGTAGAGTCGCACCACCTTGTACCCGGGGACGATGTAAATGTCTCGGAATTTCCTGATCAGATTTTATCCATAATCTCAATCGACCATCACTATCCTTCAGACGGACTGATGCCTCATCAGACCAGACAACCCGATCCCATTGATTTCGCCAGTGACAATGACTCATTGCCCATCTGAGACGTCTTTTTGTATGCTGATCTGATAATTCGATCTGAGAGGGCCTCTTACAGCTCTTGAAATTCGACTCTAAAATTCAAGTCTTCTACGAATAGTGGACTTAGAAATAGACGAGTTTAGTGCAGCCATCTCAGTTAACGAGAGACTTGGATCAACTTGAACAAATCTCAAAATTAGGCGGTCTCTACGTTTGGATGTTTTGCGTGGACGGCCAGAGCCCTCTTTACGACAGAGTCGAAAATCATTATTATGCAATCGATGCACATTTGTGTAAAGGACATTTAGTCGCTTGCTTGTAGCTCGCAAAGAATACCCTAGTTCTAGCAAGGCTGACACTTTGCCTTTTGTGAATGCGATCTCGTTATTGTTCATTTGTGCTTTGTATTGTTTTCAACCGGTAAGAGATAGATTTCTAGCTGAAAGCAATCAGGAGTGCTGCCAACACCACCGCAACGAAGTCAGGAAGCTATGGAACATGAAGTCCAGTTAATCACATGTAGCAGTTACATTATTGTTGATGAATAATGGTGCTATACTGGCTCTGATTGACCGATTTTCTTTATTTTTGTTTTGCTTGATAGCTTTTGGCTTGTAGAACAACATATTACATAACAAAGGAAACAAATGTAATTTTATAAGAGTGAGGTATGATTTTGTGTAACATTGCTAAATGAAGATCAAATTATCTACTACTTTTTTATCTATAACAGGAAAACAACTCAATATTCATGCTTGAAATTTCCAACAATGATATTAGTAAGCACAACTGACATATCTTCCAAATTTCAGAGAAATTCGTTCAAGTTTGGCGGAGTTAGACAAAGTTGAAGTTAAGGCGATGTTTAAGGGTGATCCATTTTTTATGAAACAATATGTAGTTGGGAATATTGCATCCTCTTAGCCGATAACTTGCTATTGGTTTCATATTGTTACTACTTAGCGCGTCAATGACACTCTTGCATCATCATACCGCCTGTACGTGTAGCGGACATTCGGAAAGGACAGAGGCGAATCTCTCTTTCCCGCTCGCTTTCTCAGCAATATCGGAAAAGTCATGGCAGCCGCCCAGCTGCTGATCAGTGATCAATGATTCAAACAGCGGCTTGGAAGAACACTGACGAATGATTGTTCCCAGGGCCAGAAATCAATTCAATTGATCTTCCACGGGTAAAACTGGCGGAGAAACCAATGGTCGAAAGTATATCAGTCGGAGAATGATGGTCGCGGAAAGGAAAAGTTGTAAAAGGTTATGTAATGCACATTGGTGAGTGATATAAAACACCAGTGCAAGGACCGACGGATAGAACAACAACAATAACAACAACCACGATACAGCAGCTGCTACCTGCTTCGGTCGTGCATTTAACTGTTTCATCTACTCAATGAGGTACGTGTTTGGAAATTGAGAGCGTTAGTGACTCAGGCGAGGTCAGGCTCCGCGTCCTTACGCGTGAATTGCCTTTCACATGCTCTCTAACTTACTCGGTGACCTTCTCGTACCTAGTGGCTTCGACCTCACTGACAACGGACTTCTATCTCGTGCTCTTCTCTCTCTCTCTTTCACTCTCTTCAATAACTCTCCAGATTCCTCGTGTAATGGTCAATACAAATCAACTGATGTTTTACTGATCGTCATTTCTCGTCAGTCATCTTGGCCTGTAAGTGATCGCGTCTGAAATTTGGGTTAAGGTGCATGACTAGATAATTGTGCTACCGTTATATTCGCAAAGTAGCGAATCATTCGGTACCTAATTCGTCCAGTGATATCATTATTACAAAAACCTCAACAATTACAGAAATACCTCTACACCATTGACAATTCATCCGAAAACTTCAATCAACATCGTGATTTCGTTTTTTCTGCTCTTCCTTTCTATACATGCATGACTCGCTACAACCATTTAGCTTGCCTCACCACCACTAATACATCGCGCTTACTCTCGCAATGCACCGGCGTATTCTGATCGGGCGATGATCGGTACCCAAAAAAGTGCTCAAAGACCGGTCGTTCCGCTGTAGATGTAATGCAAAACTTGCAGTCGCACTTGCAGCAGAAAGGAAAACTACGAGAAAAATTAAGGTACCTGAAGTTAGTTAAGACTATTAATAGTCAGCAGTTTGCACGAAGAACCTAGTAGAAATAACCGGCGAAACACAACATTTTAATTTCACCGAGATCGATTTTGACACGTTCGTAGATGTGTACGTGGTGCAGCAGCAATCATCTCAGTCTGTCGGCGGGTAACTTTCACGGAAATATATAAATTAAAAGCGTCTTCAGTTTTAAACTTCACCCGAGAGTGGTTGGAGAAGGGGGAGGAGACTGATCAAAGAGGCGATCTGAACACGAAAACGTGGCGGAAACAACAGTGTCGATCATGACATAGGATCTGCGTGGAACTGCGTATTGCGTTACTTCTCTTCTATGATTATTTTTCGATTCTCTTTTTTCCTTTTTTTCATATTTTAACTTTCTACTTCATATCGAGTTTTTAGTAGTGACTTCAATAAGTTATTTCTATCATAGGCTTAAGTGCAATCCATAGCTTTTTGTGTTCCATTACGGACAATCATTGATTCCATTAATGTATGCCTATTTGATGTCTGTTCAACCTGTTTGTGTCCGAATTCACGTCTTATACAGTGCATTTCTATGCAGATGATGCGCGGAACGCACCGAAAGTGCTCAGCATAACTGAATTTGTTTTTCTTGCCCACATCGTGCCTCAGGGATTTCCTCTGACATAAACAATCCACCAGTGAGTGATGGCCATGCTCAATGTGATTGCTCAAGAAAGACAGTGCTGCAGTTGCTGCCTATGAAACAAATTATATCCAGTGTGATAGGCTGACTCCAAAATATTCCTTTGGGACCTTGGCAAGTGCACTTCGTTCAACCATGTGGCCGCGACCGCACCTTTTGGCCGAATACAAATGATCAGATCCCGAGTACAATCAGAACCCTCTCTCTGACGGTTTGGCAATTATCAAGAGCCTATATTCAAAACAAAAAAAGCATTCGTCTGAGTTCGGTTGAGTTATACAAATAATGCATGAGTTGATAAGCTGACAAGGAAATTGTAATGAAAGTCATTGTGTTGTAATCCAATCATCCAAGTCGGCAGTCGGCTAGCATCATGTCTTAGGTCTATATCATGTATTATTCTACTGAGATGCCATGACATTTCCCCTAACCCATATCACAGAAAGTGACATTGTTCAAATAAAAAATAGATTGAATATTTGGCATCAGCTATTTTACATGAAGAAAAAATAGCACATAAACTGCATGTAGGTATCTTATCTTGTGGGGGCATGGGGATTCTGTGGGGATGCCCACAGGTTTTTCTGTGGGAATGGGGTGGGGATTCAAATTTCAATCCCCACGGATAAAATTGGCAAAAATGCTTGTTTGCAGACATAAAGAAGCTTGCCAAATATAAATGTGTCTAACTTCATAGACATGGGTGCATGAACATGATGGGAAATGACTTCCATGTAAAATAAATATCGCTCTAGACTAAGTAGTTTTCGCTTAATCATAGATAACACAGGATTTTTCACTTTTTCTGAAAACTGCAGTCTGCGTCCCATTGGATTAACATGTGCAATTGACATGTGCAAGCAGCTGGGCGACCAGACCTGCAGATTAAGTTTTGTCAATAGATATAAGCTGTTTCCGCAATTACTACACTGCCCAACACACAGTGTGGCAACAGGCAGGAGTTCTCGAGTAAGTCATCAATTTTTTTTTCTCACTTATATTTACACAGTACCTTTTTTTCATTACCTACCATTTGAATATTTTCAACATTTACATTTGTGTTTTATTTTTTATTTTTCACATTGGTTTTACTTACTGAATAGTTTGATTTGTGATTTAATTCATTATTAACTGTGTTTCGCCTAAGGTTAGCCCTTGCTAATTTGATGTGTTTTTCTTTGATCGTGTCTGACATGAAGAGGAACTAACTAGAAGTCGGCAGACGCGCAGATTCGTAGTAGGCATAAGGTGTACATCATTCTGTGAGAGCCTCATTTCCGGCTTCATTCAATGCAGAAACTCGCTCTGGTTGCCGGACTCGTACTTGAAAATTTAGACTCAATTACCAAAGTTAATCAACACATGGTAAATTATCACCCTTGTTTAGGCTATAGAGCAATACAATATACTGCAGATACTGTCGTATATTCAGTCGCAAGAAGCACCGTTGTGAAGAAATCGCCTTTGCGGAAAGTGATCGCATCATTCAAGTGGTATTTCTGACAAGAAGCATAATTTCTGTGACAACTGTTCATCACTTCGGCTTACTGCCGAGAGCTTGAAATAGGCAGATTTTATCCGCTGTGTTACTTGTGCTACTGTTCAGTCATTTGTTAATCATTTCCTCAATCATGTTAATTACATTTAGTATTCAGATTCGATATGAGCAATTTTACTTTAGCTAATACGGACATCATTGCATGTATATTGAGAAGTGATTGAATTTTTCAACAAAGTGCATGTGTTTTCGAAGCAAGCAGTACAAACTAAATAGCAACAAACGTACAGTCTTCCACAGTTAATTCTTCGGATCAGCCGCAATAACAAGTAATTTTATTAAATGGATTTGGTTAATTTCCTACTTTGTAGGGTGTCCGGGTTTGATTGAAAAAAAATCTGGCCATCTTGCGTAGGTACGATCACACTCGACTTTTCTGACTGCACTAATTTTGGGCTACATAATTAGAGATTGATCGAGGCCGCAGACGGAAATCAAACGAGAGTTCTGTGACATACAGTCCGAGAGCTACAGACGCATTGTTCCAAAATTCGCGCAATAGATTCCTGCTATTTTTGATTTTGATTAAGAAAAAGTAGGTTCTCTTCCCAATTTTTACGACTTATATTTCAGTAAATAAAAGAGCGAGTCACCGACGCGTTTCGTCCATACACAGACAGTATCAAGGGTTAAATTGTCGCTGTACAAGTGGGTTTTTATACAAATCAGTCAGTGAAAGCAGCTCATCTGGTCATCTCATGACGCCTGTTTATTTTTGGCATGTTCGTCGCAATATAGCGGGATTCAGCCACCCTAGTAGTAATCGCTGTAAATTGTTGATTAATAATTTTGTAGTCGAAATTGTTAATGGTCATCACTTTATCACTATGGGCCTTCATCGAATGTTCACTAAGTGCACTCTTCTGGTCTTCATACCGTAAACTGCGCTCATGTTCTCTGTAGCGAACTTGAAGTGGTGGACACGTGTGACCTATGTAACTCTGGTCACATATTCTGCAAGTAAATTCATAAATAACATATTTACTTTTGCAGTTATACTTTGGGCCAATATTTTTACAAATACTACACGAACTAGTACTTTTATCCGATTTTTTGAAATTTGAAACAAGCTTTTTTCCAGGTTTACTAGTGATGCGTATCGGAATATCGTATTTATTTTATTGATTTTTCTCAAAATCCATCGCCAACAAAATCAAGGTTCAAAATTACATTATTTTCTTCAACGTTAGATTTTTTATTTCTATTTTTGCGATACATATCAGTTTTGCTAAAACCATTGTTATTTAATCTATTTTTCTTGATATCGTACGCCTTTTCTGATGGGTCAGAGCATCGAGTCTCGACGTATCGGAAACTATTTTTTATAAAATAGTTGGAGTTGTCGGACTCCAAAAAAGTGGAGTTGGTGGACAAGTGACTTTTTCCCTTGTATCAGGAGTTCGCGCGATATGAAGTACAAGTGTTGTTTTTTCTTTGATTACGTTGATGAATTTTGGTTCAAGTGTCAGATAAATTTAATCGCATCGTTATTTGTGATGAAGGAAGCATAAAAAACCGTACCGAAAGTCTCCTTCAGGATACAAATACTTATAAAATTAGAGAAATTTCAAAGAATTCTGCAATAGAAAACCAAGCTAATCGTTTAGTTAGAGCTGAATGTAAAAAAATGACAAATATCGATCACGAAAAACTTCTAGTAACAGGGAGCCATCCAGCCAAATTTCAAGTTAGTATAAAAGATCATAAGGACAAAGAAAATGGATTTTTTCCATTGCGCCCGATAGCGTCAGCCATAGGTACACCAACTCAGAAAGTTGACTGGTTGGCAAGTGTTCTTCTTAATCAACTAGTTAAACATGTACCGGCACATGTCAATAGTACTAACTCCTTGATAAATGAAATGAAAAATAGAAGTCAAGATATTGTTAATGATAGTGGTCAAATATTCATCTCACTTGACGTTAAAAATTTATACCCTAGCATACCTATTAAGGACGGTATAACCGTGATAGAAGCCTTTGCTATACAACATTGGAGTCACATAGAAAATTAGGGTTTCAGCGTCAACGATCTCATAGACTTCCTGAAATTTGGATCGTATAATTGTGAGATAATATAAAATGATAAGACGTACCTCCAAATAAAAGGTTGTCCAATGGGGACACATTTTGCACCTCCATTTGCGATAATTTATATGAATAGCGTAGAAAATAAGGCCATAGAAAAATTGAAAAATAATCACAGTATTTCTCCAACTATTTATAAAAGATATATAGACGATATCATCTTGGGTCCCTTCCCCAATTATAGAAATGTACTTCAGAATATTCATGACACGTTTAACTCAATAGATCAGTGGTTCTCAAATTCGGGGTCGCGACCCCAAGTGGGGTCGCAGTGACTAATTCGTGGGGTCGCGAGATACGCTTGGGGTCGCTGGGGGTCGCGGGGTCAATTTCTGTAGCTAATGATATAATCTTTGCAGGCCCGGCCGATGCTGCATGAGGATCCGTTCTCATGAAATTACGAGCTGATATTATTATCAGTTCTGGTGTGGCAGCAATGCTTCAAATGGTGTGTCTATGCGAGCATCTCCAATCCAGTTGATTTCTTTCAAAATATCACCCCATAGACACCAGTTTACTCACTCACACGAACAATGTAGGCCTATAAGTAAATCAGCTGATGTGGCATATTCATAACTTTGTTCGTACGTGTGACGCTGTTGGTTGCTATTTGCGCTAACTCAGCGAGACTTTTTAAATTTAAACTATCGCATTCTGCAACCAGTCTCTGATCATCGAACATTTCCTTAAGTCTTCCGTGACACATCAGTGGTTCAATCTTTCCAGTGACCTTCGTTATATGTGTGTGAGCATGAACCACTAGAAGGAGAAGGACGCTTCACCTCTGTCAGCTGTGACCAACAGTAGGCACATGCAAACGCATTATATGAACGGGAGAAAATGAAAGTATTTGTACATGAATGGCTCTATCTTTTGAACCACCTGCCCGATTGATTTCATATTTGAAATACTGATGATTCAGGGTGAGAGCATCATTTCTTCTATTCATGCCACCTTAAGGTTCTCAAAACTAAAAAAGTTAGTCAGTGCGCGAAAATTAGTAACTCGATAAAAATCAAGGTATTTTCTCAATTTTTATCAGGGTAAGCAGCGCCAATTGGTCGAAAGGCGCACTTGCAATATTTCCTGCAGCATGATTGACTCATGATGCCTCATTGTATCACTTAGTTATTGCGCGACTGCAAACTGGTGGTTCTAGTACATGATTAAAGTTTCGGATTATCGTGAAATTATTTTAAATAATGGATCGCTTTCTGATACGAAAGAGTACGGATTGTGAACCACAATCATCTTCAATTACGACCCCCAGCAGGAAAGGGGCAACGAAAAGAGCAGTGAAAGAGACGAACGCAGACTCAACTACAAAGAAGAGGTCAAGGAGTATAAATCCCGATTTTCTTGCCCAATATGGAATTGCGGACGTCGACGGAGTCCCTGTGTGCGTGATATGCCATAAACAAATAGCGGAGGAATCATTGAAGCCGAACAAGCTGCAGCGACATTTACAAAATCACCCGACGGTCTCTATTCTTGGAGTAGATGCCCGCCAACGTGTCTTCGTCAAACGGAAAGATGAGCTTCAGAAATCCAGGAATTGCATGGCAAGAGCCCTTACAAAGCAGCAGAAAATATATATTTTTACCTACAAGACAGCTTTCCTAAGTGCCCGAACTCATCGTCCATATACGAGGGTGAAACGATTATCAAACCATCACTACTGCACTTTGCGGACATTTTCAAAGATGAAAATTTTGGGAATAAGTTGGTTCAGACCATAAATGACATCCCACTGAGCAACGACACAATTACTCGCCGGGTCGAAAAGGTAGCGTCAGACTTAAAGGAACAAATACTAAACGACTTTCGAAGATCCTCCTGGGCGGCAATAGCTCTTGACGAGTCCACAGACAACACCGGGAACGCCCAACTTCTCTTGTATGGAAAATACGAAACCGGTGGCATGATGAAGGAGGAAGTGCTCGCGTTGTTGACCCTAGCAGTTACTACGAAAGGCGAAGATATTTACAATATCGTGAACAAGTTTTTCACTGATCATGGCCTGTCATGGGACAAAATTGGTGAGGCTAATGTTGATGGAGTTCCAGCCATGATGGGGCCTCTGAATGGATTCAACGGCCTACTGTCGAGACGTCAACCGCATGTAAGCATCAATCACTGCATTATACACCGGCAGGTGCTGGCATCTAAGGATCTTTCCGCTAAATTTGGCGAGATTATGAATGTCTGTGTTACGATAATAAATTTCATCAAAGCTCGTGAGCTTAATTGTCGCATGTTCCGCCAACTTTGTGTTGAGAGTGCTGCAGACCATTCCGCTCTACTACTCTACAACACAGTTCGTTGGCTATCGCGTGGCAAAGCGTTGGAAAGAGTCTTTATTCTGCGTGAAGAGATCCACGAGTTTTTGTCTGAGAAAGGCCATCAACATGCAGACAAATTTGGTGATCAACAATTCTTGTCCGAATTGGCACTATTGGTCGATATACTTCATCACGTCAACTCAGTGAACACAGAACTACAGGGACGCGGAAAACCGATCTTTGACCTTCATTCTTCACTGAGAACCTTTATGAGAAAACTTGATCTCCTGCAAGAGCAAATAAAGCGACAGGATTTCTCCAATTTTCCTATGTTTGTCGAGTAAATCGCAATAACAGCGTGCGAATTTGACGATTTTCCGAATCAAATCACTGAACTTCTGACATACATCGGAAAGTTACAACACAATTTTGTGGAGAGATTTCCAGACATGCAGGCCGAATATCACAATATCAAGTCACCGTTCCAGGATGATGCGACGAAAATCGATGGCAAAATAGCGCTGGAAATTGCAGAACTTCAAGAGGACAATGATGCTGAAATAATGTTCAAGACTAGTGATACCGTCACATTTTGGTTCACGCTTGATGACGAGAAGTATCCGAAACTCATTGATGAAGCCCGCAGAACTCTTGTTCGGTTTGGTACCACCTACGTGTGCGAGGCAGGTTTCTCACATATGGTGCAAGCAAAGACTAAGTACCGATCACGCATTACTGATGCCCATCTTTTTGACTGTTTGGTTTGTTCTCTAACAACTTATGAACCTCGCTACGAGCACATCGTGCGTTTATCGAAATAATGTTTTTTGTTATTAGTTAATAGTTATTTGTTGTAATTATCATTTGAGTCCGACTTAATTCAAGTCTGTTTCAGTAATATAACATGTATAGCGATAATTGACTGCTTTTGAAATATAGTTCTTCTAAAGCCCATGGGGTCGCGATTAGATAAGCTATGGCAGAAATGGGGTCGGTTAAAAAAGTCGGTGAGAACCACTGCAATAGATGATAACATTCAATTTACTTTAGAAGTTCCAGAAAATGAGTATCTCAATTTCCTGGACATAAGCATCTCAGTAAAAGGAAAGCTAAAATATAGTTGGTATAGCAAACCTTGCCATTCTGGAATTAGTATACGCAAAGATAGCTGGCTAAAAAATAATTTTATAAAAAATAGTTTCCGATACGTCGAGACTCGATGCTCTGACCCATCAGAAAAGGCGTACGATATCAAGAAAAATAGATTAAATAACAATGGTTTTAGCAAAACTGATATGTATCGCAAAAATAGAAATAAAAAATCTAACGTTGAAGAAAATAATGTAATTTTGAACCTTGATTTTGTTGGCGATGGATTTTGAGAAAAATCAATAAAATAAATACGATATTCCGATACGTATCACTAGTAAACCTGGAAAAAAGCTTGTTTCAAATTTCAAAAAATCGGATAAAAGTACTAGTTCGTGTAGTATTTGTAAAAATATTGGCCCAAAGTATAACTGCAAAAGTAAATATGTTATTTATGAATTTACTTGCAGAATATGTGACCAGAGTTACATAGGTCACACGTGTCCACCACTTCAAGTTCGCTACAGAGAACATGAGCGCAGTTTACGGTATGAAGACCAGAAGAGTGCACTTAGTGAACATTCGATGAAGGCCCATAGTGATAAAGTGATGACCATTAACAATTTCGACTACAAAATTATTAATCAACAATTTACAGCGATTACTACTAGGGTGGCTGAATCCCGCTATATTGCGACGAACATGCCAAAAATAAACAGGCGTCATGAGATGACCAGATGAGCTGCTTTCACTGACTGATTTGTATAAAAACCCACTTGTACAGCGACAATTTAACCCTTGATACTGTCTGTGTATGGACGAAACGCGTCGGTGACTCGCTCTTTTATTTACTGAAATATAAGTCGCAAAAATTGGGAAGAGAACCTACTTTTTCTTTATCATCAGGACTGACCTACCGCATCGACAACTCTATCAGTATTTTTAATTTGTAGATGGTCGCCCAACATCAGTGAAACGACAATTCTCAACTGACACTTCCAGTCGTCTTGCAAGTTAAGGAGCGTCAAACATCGCAAAATTCTATTTGCTTATGTAGAGCCATGTACTTCCGAGTTTGGTACACATAATAACGTATTGATCTAACATTCATTTTATCACTCAAAATGGGAATTGACATTTCTATGATTTTGATTGCACTTTTAAGGCAGACATCCTCCAGAGAAGGCAGAAGTGTGATATTCCTCACATCCGCTAGCTAACTCAAATTCCTCTTAAAGATAATGAATACGTGATGACAATCGATGTTATTGTTGCAGACATACAGACTGTCCTGATCGCAAAATGATATTCACAGAATTTATTTGAAGTAAAAAGCGGTTTCAGTAATTTTATTCTTCCTAATTGTGATAATTCCTAGTTCTAGCAACACCTATAGATCGGTGTCTGACCGAGCATTTGAAATTGCCACCAGCAAAAGGCTAGTGCCTATTGTAGTTCCACTAACTTGCGAAAAGTCTGATTTCTGTGGATAAATCTGTCAGTCGAAATAAACGCTGAAAAATAGGACTTTTGTTGAACAGATAGCTTCAGCAATAGATAAGGTTTAGAAAGAATTTCAGGTTGACAAAATTTAATTAATTAACCACGATTGCTTTAAGTTGCTCAAATATGCCGTCTGTAACCGTGAAATGAAATTTGATTAACTCTTCTAGCTATCCCTGTCGGTAATTTCAATGATTCAATATCGGAAGCATTCTTTATTACAGACAGTTCTTGGTAGGGTCCAATACCAATTACATATTTGAAGGCTTCATAGGACGATTCCGAAACCGATTATAGGGAAGTGAGGGGATAGTGAAAGCGATTACGTAATTCATCGACAATTCAACGGAAAAGCAAATTGTGTAAATGCCTCAGAGAATGCATCATTTTAATTGCGACACTTTCCTAAAAGTTGCTGAATGTGTCAAAAAATACTTCAATATTCCTCATTATGAGGGTAGAGGGCGTTAGAGGCGACTACAGAACCGATGATGGGGAGGGTGTTCAAAAATTCGAAAAGCAATGACGTAAATGCTGAACGGTAATAAGGTTTACAAATCAGAATTTACACGAAATCACGAATTTCTAACACCTCCAAAATTATAGATATTCTTTTGTAATGGTCTGATGTGGCCATTCTACAGTGAATATTTCGCTGTCATGTTTGGTAATCACGAAAACAGTCGTGAGTTCTTGACTAAAAGCTTGACCAATACAAAGTCAACTGTTTCGTGAGCTGATGAACACAACTAAAAGTCATGCAGTGAGTAGTGACTTACTTTGGTGGTGGGATTTGGACTGGATTTGTAGAAAGCTACAGATCACAAGATATTTCCAAAACTTCATCGCATTCAATGTGATCAACCAGTGTCCGAATTTTAATTCGCATGAGCATATATATGTTCTGTATATTTGTAATAATATTAACGTTCATCTGATGCGTGATAAGCCAATCATTGTATTTAGATGAATACGGTGTAATCTTACGAATGTTATCATTAACCCAGTACGATGCTGCACTTATCGAGACTTGATTTCAATTGACAGCAGTGCATTTATCTCTACAACAGAGCAGCAAATGAACGAATGAATCATATTTATCACTTGACCGGCTTACGCTTAATGGATTCACTTAAAGTCTCATGTGATGGGATAGCTCAGGTGGTTTAGAGTCACAAGCACGATGCAGGAGGTTCAGAGCTCGAGTCAGTTCGCATCAGTCGCACCAGAGCAGATGCCCGCGGCGTGTTAACTTGACTGGAAAGATTTCCGAACTATTGATGCTGATTGCTTCGGGTAGACCAAGCAGACAAATTGAGGACTCTTGTCGCATTAAATGGCAACAGCAATCATTGAAGAATAACTTAATTATAAATTTTATTTTCAGTAACCGTTCAGATAAAAATGATTGAGAATCTGAATAGACCAGCAAATAATAATAAGCAAGAATAGTTTCAAAGCTGTATAATCGATGATGATATGTAATACAAAGCACAACACTAAACACACATACACAGATGTTTGGTACATGATGGATGGAAGTTGGCTGTACCTACAGTTAAAGAAAAACATCTACACCATTGATGTGGAGCGGAGTGGGAAGTTAACAAATATAGATGGAGCGGAGCTTCATGTTTCTTTACCGCCTTACATCATGGCATCGCTAGATAGGGTAATACATAAAAATGCAGAGAAAATTGTTTAAAAAGGAGTAATCCTAGATCGGAAAAGTGCTTTTTGCCTTAAAGACGATAACGTGAAGTGTAGCGATGTCAACAGCTTGATGCTACTCGTGTATGTATTGCTCTCTCTCCCTCTTCGTCTCACATACTGCTATTTGAAACCTAGCCGCGCCTTTCTTAAGTTAAAGAAGTTAGTGAAAGGGATGTGGTACGGTCATCATCTTCACGAGTTGCCGGGAAATTACTTTGTTGACCTAGTGCTATCTGCCCAGACGATGAGGTCAGGCGAAGTCAGATCAAGCTGCAGACATCGCTACACTTCACGTTATCGCCTCTAATTCAAAAAGTAGTCGTCCGATTTGCATAAATTTTTGCATGTGAGTAGCAATATACTCAAATCAGTGTCTCTGAAGTTTTGTGACGATTGATTCTTTTCTACGGATTTTAGACAAATTAGAAAACGAGGTGGAGATAACCCATACCGGTAAACACCTATACATCTTCTCTCGAATCATTCTACAGCACTTTGTTGAAACGTGCCAATAAAGTTAAAATTCCCGTATCTTTTTCACAAATTAAGTCAATCGCCAAAATTAAGTCAAAACATAAAATTTACTCATTTTGTAGAGTCTCTCAAACATCAAATACTGAATCATGTGACTTACTTCAACTTTTATGTCGAAGTTGTTGTTCTGAACTCAATCATGTTTCAAATTTCGTGGCATTCTGATAAATAGTTTCTTTTCTGGAAAGAAAATGTACGAAAATTGCCAAGTGTTTCACAATCCACAGATATTTCTTGAATTTTACCATTGGATTCCAATGGGAATCCTTTAACCCTACCTTTAACCGAAAGCGACTGGCTGTGACAATCAAAAATTTGATTTTTGTATTCAGCGTTTCAAGACTTACAAATCCATGCTATTAAGCCCTTCGTGCGCGATTTTAGGAAGTGTCGGTAGATCCCGGACTATATCTGTTCAGACGATGACGTCAGGCGAAGTCAGATCAAGCTGCTGACATTGCTGCACTTCAAGTTATCGTTTCTAAATGAAAAAGTACTTATCCGATTTGCATGAATTTTTGCATGTGAGGAGAAAATTCATTCTACAGAGATTCATTTTACAGATTTCAAACACACTTGAAAACATGGGGAGATAACCCCAACAACACACTCTGCACTAACAATATCCCACTGGGACTTATGTGCACAAAGTGAAATCAAACGAGTAGTGCGGATATGAGCTCAACTGAACTTCAAAAAAGTAGCCAGAGCGAAGCGGAGTTGGTTTGTAACATGCTGTTATGTAGGTAATGTTGGTGATGCAGCTTCACATCATCTACCAGCTCGTACTGTGAAGCAGGTCGAAACTCGAGCTTCATCAGCCGCTCATTGAAAATCAAGTTCAAATGCTTACTATTCGCCAAATTTCTGAAAACTCAATTTTATTGGCGCAGTGGAACAACGTTCACTAATCGTTAACTTGGTGAATAAGTCGAAAAATCACTGAGATATGCATTTGCATTCTTAGCAGTCACGCTGACGCCATAATAGTCCTACAGCCAGGGTAAGTTTCTCCGGTGAATGAAAATGAGACTTTCACAAAATGATTTCGCTTAATCAAAGGAAACATATAAAATTTCAGTTTTGCAAAAAAACTACAATCTGCTTCCAATTGGATTAACGTATGTTTATCTTTGATCGTGGCTGACAAGAAGAGGAACCGGATAGAGCTCGTCAGACGCACAGATTCGTAATAGCAATGGGTTGTACATCATCCTAAGAAAGTCTCATTTTCAGTCTCGTTCCCTGCAGAAACTCGATCTTGCTGCCTGACTATAATGATTCAAGAATGCCAGACTGTCAGTTCCCCTAGATATTGGAGCACTATAGAGCAAAATTCTAAGCAAAATATAGCACAAGTATGATCAAGATTATGCCATAAAAGAACGACACGATATGAACAAAATTCTGTTATCGAGTGCTATTCTGATGCTAAGTGCCTTGTTTATGGTATACATTTTACATATCTATTGCTTATTTGAAGTTAGTTTCTTATTTTGAAAATTATTTGCATGATGTCATTGTTGTAAAACTGACATCAAAACTGGCCCAGCTTCTAACACGTGGAACAAAATTTGGAAAACTATCACAGAGAAACAACTGTGGCAGATATATTACAATTAAAGATACAACATTTTATTGCAATATCGAATAAGCTACAAGCTAGAAGCCACTTTCTCTCTTTCCTTTCATGCTGGAGCGCACTGCTCAAGCTTCACAGCTGTAATGGCTGCAATCCAGCATGCTCTATCTTGGTCCGTTTCCCATCACTTCTAATGTCCTCTATTCCTCTCTTCTTCTTTTGACTTTGATTTCTTCGCAAGTCCCAAACGTAGCAACTGAGGAGCTCTCTCCCTCGTGCTGTCCGCTGTGAACTTTCATGTCTTCGTTGCAATGGACACAGGCTTCTCAATTCAGTATGGTAGTCAGGATCGGCAGGTCCACTTCTCCTGACTGCCATATTTGCGGTGTAAATCACGATGTCCCCCACTCACTGTACTCTTGTACCTCCCTTTCTTCTACCTGAGCGGCTATCTCCGCCTTCTCGGCCTCAGTGGCGTCCCGCCACGCCCCTATCCGCGGGACAAGGGTCGAGTAATCCAGCCAGCCAAATGAAAATGACAACCTTGTAGCAAAGGGTACCCGCCGCTATGAGGGAGGCATGGTGTATGCCGGAGGTGGGACGGAGGCGGTCATAGCTGCAAGAAGCCAATCAGAACAGTGGAATTTGCTAAAGCTACAGAACTCTAACCCTATGCGCCATTTTGGCTGCAACGTTTCGCGTTAGATAATGTAATGCGTAAAGAGAGGAGACATGGACTGTGGCGACTGAAGAAAATAGAAGGAGGTAAAAGACATAAGAATGATTTGATGGATTTATAGCGCATCTCTCTAAGGCAGAGTGGACAGTAAAATCCTCCTGGAGTGCTTGAACTGGCAGACAATCGAGAAAACCATGAAGCATTGCAGGTTTCAATGTAGCGCGGTGAAACATCAGCGATTAGGTGCAGAAAGCGTAGAAGATAAAACTGAGTAGACCAGCTCCAAGACCTGAGACTTGAGAAGTAAATCCTCAAGGAAGTTTATTAGCTTGAATGTATGGAGGCATTCCATGAAGGAAATCGTTCAAACAAACGAGCCTGGAGAAGGGGAAGCTTGACTTCTATTGTTCGTAAATTATAAAGCGCTGGCTTCATCGTGCAGCAAGATTTTGCTTGGAACTGATTTTACCACCCTCACCGATCATTGTCCATGGGTTTTGCATAGTTACCAGGATGATAGACCTAGATGCTGAAGAGATCTGATCTAGTATCGACAGCATCGATTTTATGCTCTTTCATGTAATTCTCGAAACAATGGCGATATAATACTTCAAACAAATCTGCTGTAAATAGCATTTGGGTTGAAAATGGGTCAAAACCCTCTGGTTTGACCTACTCTGAAAGATGAACGACGAGCTATTAAAAGATTCCAGCAGTTGATTATAGCACAAGTAAGCTTCCATTACGGTTACGGTATTTTCCTACAAGTCATGCAGCATTAGTTAGGAAATTGTTGAAACACTCACACTCAGAACTGGAAAAATTCCATAGAAATTTTTTGATTCCAATTCCAGAGGAGAAACTTCAATTCAATTCCAATTCCATAATAATAATAATAATAATAAACGCTTATATTTGCATTGCATCAATATTGGCAATCGTGAGGCATCTTTACAAAGTTAAACAAACTACTGGCAATATTCATAAAAATCAAATAACAAGAAACAATTAAGTCAAGAAAATCCACTGTTTGCGAGTCGAATCATAGTAATAAGAAAAGATTTTTGCCTTATCGCCCCTGAAATTTTGGGTATTCTACATGTTCTGGAATACTGATTTATTTCGGGAGTTAAATTATGTAGCGGATGTGATTCATCATGAACAAGCTTACTGAAAAGTCGAATGCCAATCATGAGTCTTCGACATTCTAGCGGTACAAAGTTCGCGCAATCACAGGTTGATGTTCCACAAATAATTTTGTGTGCGCGGATTTTTTCAATTTGATTTATCTCTCTTTTTGGCAGATTCACAAAAATGGGTGCGGCGTATTCAAGAACTCCTCTGATACAATATTGATATACTGTCAAGAGTCCATCATGATCAATAAATGGTTTCAATTGCCTTAATATGGAGAGTTTTGATGACGCTTTTCTGGTAATCATGTCTACATGTAGTTTCCACTTAAAATGTTCATCAAATGTGATTCCCAGAAATTTAATTGCGGATTTGACTGGAATGCTTGGGATTGAATAGTCTGAAAAATCATGACTGTTTGAGGACGTAATGAAAATTTGAAAGCACTTTTCTTCCTTGATTTCCATTTTGTTATGAGTCACCCAATCAATAATATTCGCATAGGCCGAAAGAATGGGACTTTCCACTGTGTTTTTAAATATCGCTCCCACGATGAGTATGTCATCTGCGTATTTAGTAAAGCATACATTGTCTTTATTTGAACATTGTAAAACCATATCAGAAGTATAATAACCAAATATGATGGGCCCAATTGATGAACCCTGAGGTATTCCACTCATGACAGGTAAAAACTCACTGTGCCCATTTTTCCATCTTGTACGCTGTAACCTTCCAGTAAGATGGGTTAATAATGATGGGTTAACAGTGTTCGTACTGGCCGATTTCGCATTTTTCGCGCCCCGCCCTGCGATTCGCGCCCCCAACTAATTGGTCTAAGATACATGTATGCACGAGCGTAAGGTCAATACATACATTTTTCAAACATATATGGAATTCATATAGGCATATTTACGGGTCAATTTCATAGGTCTATGACGATTTACAGCATTTATTAGATACCTTTGATGGAGTAGATGAAAACATAATTGATTAATGGATGGCCCTGCATGGAGCAGACAACCACATGATATTAATGAGATCATATACGAACATATAAGTACGTTATAATGTATTCACTCTAATTCGGTACTATAATATTTCCGCAACGTTGAATCAAATGAGCCTAAGGAACCCCGAAAATGCCTTTTCCAGTTCCAATTGGCTAGGATTTGGTTGTGGGGCCTTAGAAAAATGCCCGAAATCACTACAACCAAATCTGGGCCAAATGGAACCGAACCAAAGACTAAAATCGGGGTGTTAGGGCCTGTCACACCTGACATTTTCTCGGTGTAGTCAACGTCTTCGTTAAAATAACGTCGCTACACTTTCCATCTGGTACTGAAATGTAACAATAAGTTTCATTAATACACCGTAAGAGTTTATGCCCTATTTTCCTTGTGATTTAAATGAAGAAAAGATCAGAAATGAAAGTACACATGTAAGCAGTTTCATTCAATCAGGCACATGATGATCGAGCTGTGTTGAATCAAAATGCTGTCTAAAAGCGCTAGGCACTGATAAAGAAAATATCACTTCAATTTCTTGGGAGAAATAACTTTCAGTTCTTCATGTGCTTTTCGCTTCAAAGTACTAGTCATGAGCTTCTCAGCTACTGCTCGTTCCTTTTCTTCCATCTTCTCCTTCTCATCAAGCAGAGCTTTAAGGTGGTCCTCCTCTTCCTTTAATGACCGTAATGCTTCCTCCTGCATTTTCACGAGGCTTTCTTTCCGTTTCATGATATCGCTGATTCGCTTTTCGTTGTTTTTGAGACCGGACTCTAACTCATTCAGCTTTGAATCATTTTTCTTCTGATTTTCGAAAGTTTTTAATATATCCTTCTCTGCTGCCTTCTTCTTCCTTGCTGCCTCTTCCTCCATCTCGCTCTTCAAACGCAGCTCATATGCTTGTTTGGCTTTGGCAACTTTCTCCAAAAGTGCCTGTGTCACTTCGAAGTTTCGCGATGAGATATTATTCGATGCCATGGCGCTCTTAATAACGACGATCGCATTTATTGTAGTCGCGGACAGGTTACTCCGTTTCTTTGTCACTAGATCAGGCAGCAAACTGAACACCCTCTCCACTTCTGCGTTTCCGTGGGGTAATGTCATCGTGAATCGAGCCAGACGACTCAGAGTTGGCATCTTTGAGGACATTTTCTGCCAGTATTCTCCAATGTCCATTGGCTTCTCTGTTGTACCTTGGAGGAGTCGAGCTTCAACTTCAAGAGTAGAAATCTCGTTTTGAGGAACAATTTGGGGAAAGCACTTCGCAAGAGTCTTCGCCCAGTTCTCCAGGTCAGCATCGTTCGAATGATGTGGGGAAAGAAATTGGCACGATTGAAGCACATCATTTTCAAACGGTAAGTACTTGAGGAGCTTTTCAGTTCCCCTCCTGAAGAATCGCTTCACCCTTTCAAAAATGTAATACGCAGTGATGATAAATAGTCCCTCAATAAAATGTAGAATACGCAGTGATGATTACGGTATGTCGTAGTAGGTTTACACACTATTCCTATTTGTTAGTGTCATGTCAGGAAGGCATTTTCTGGAATAAGAATGAAAATATTCAATTCTATTACTGTCATCAATCTGATACATAGTCGTAGACACATCTAACAGTTCCCAGTGATATATTATAGTCAAATATTTTTTGGGGAGCGAAAATATATGGGACAATATTGGGGCGCGAAAATATTTTCGGAATTTTCGCGCCCGCCTTCATTTTTCGCGCATTCGCGCCCGTTTTTACGGAATTCGCGCCCCAGTACGAACACTGGGTTAAGGAATGGGTTAATGTTATCACGATGCAGCTTTTCCTGTAGTAGGCGATATGAAATCTTATCAAAGCCTTTAGTTAGATCCAAAGATAACATTTGGCAAGCTGTGATGTTGGAGCTTTGTAAATTACGAGTAATGTAGTCTTCAATGTTAGCACAGGTAGTCGAGCTACCTGAACGATACCCATACTGGCTTGCGTCAATCTTTGAGGTTATCTGCTTACCCATGAGTTTCATAATTTGCTTTTCAAAAATTCTTTCCGGAATGGGAAGCAAAGAAATAGGGCGAATGCTCTTTATACTTGGTGGATTTGTCTTCGGAAACAGAGATATGTCCGCTTTCTTCCATAATGTCGGTAAGTCAGCGGAAAACAAACAATAGTTGTATAAAATAGTTAATGGTTTTGACAAAAAATCGGCAAATTTTGACCATATAATTGAAGGTATACTGTCAGATCCAGGGCTGGTGTTTGATGAAATGTTGGATAATAAATCATGCACCTGAGTCTCAGTGAAAAGAAAAGGCACGAGAAAAGGCATGGGCATATCAATCATTGGGTCATTGATAAACTCTGATGATAAGTTTTTATTAACTATCGTCAAAATTTCATTGACCTCTTGTCTGGTTCACATTGAGACAACCATTGTTCGTTATGTACTTTTTTATCAATCACACACTTCTTTACATCCCAAATTAAACGATTTGACATCATGCGGTTACTCCACTTTCTTTTAGCATCGTAAATCATTTGCTTTACTTTCTCTTTGTAGTGCGAATATTGGGCCCAGTCTTTTCGTTGATAGGCATTATATCGCTTATTAATTAATGTTACTTTAATTACATTAGTTATCCAAGGCTTATCCGAAGTGCTTCTTCTCACCAAATTGTATGGAATGGAATTAATCGCCCTGTTCAGGAAAGAATAAAACACTTCACACGAATCGTTCAATTCCAACCCTTGCAACTTTTTATCCCAGTCTATATCCAACACAGAACATGCGTTCAAGAGATTTTAATCTCGAAGATCAAGTACTTTAGTGAACTGTGCAGTCATTGAAAGTTCAGAAACCGGTTTAACAATGATAGTATTGTGATCACTCATACCCATTGGGGGATAGATCTCCACTTCCTTAAATAAATGGATGTGTTGGTCTGGAACCAGTATCAAATCTAGAATAGTATGTTGCCTTGTAGGCTGGTGGATGATATTTTCACTACAAAACGATGATTGAAACGTAGTTGTATCAAAATGGTTGAAGTCACCTGCCATATAGACCAAGAAATTTGGATACTTAAGAAGTAAGCGGTCTACAATGGATATTGTACATGTACAATCCATCAATGAAATCGATACGTTTTCACATAGTCTTCCACCATGAGGAAAATAAGAAATAACCAGCAGACATTGAAAATGGTGAATCGAAATTTTGATGATCAATAGTTCAACTTCCGGATGCTCCGAGTTTTTGAAGAGAGTCTCGGATGTAAATGACGATTTAACCCAACAACATATTCACCTCCTTGTTTATTTGTTAAACGATCAGCACGATGAAAAACATAATTCGAAATATTCAATGATTGGTCACAAACGCATGAATCCAACCATGTTTCTACAACACATATGATATCAGGTAAGTGAACTTTTGTGAAAATATAAAGTTCATCCAGTTTGTTCAGGAGTGACCTTGCATTGAATAAACAAACAGAGGGGAGGGATTTTTGTATATTTGGTCACATTGAAATTTTCTCAATTACTTTTCCTCCACGAATTTCTACATTTTTTCCTTCCTTTATCTTGGCAGAATATTCCTCATAAAGTTGCTTATCAAATTCAAGCTGAGCACGTGTTTTGTCATGACGAATTGATATATGAGAAGAATTCACCAAATTGTAGCGCTTTAGTTTGTGCCTATTATTGAAAACACTCATTTTCTTCTCATAAGAACAAAAAGTCACTTTAAGAGGTCTTCTCTGGTTGCCATGTTTTCGCTTCCCAAGACGAGATTTGAAAACAACCGAATCATTTGAAACCGACAGAGTATCAAAAATATCGTCGATTTGTTCTTGTTCATGTTTCAATTCGTCATCATCCACATCATTTTCTTCAATACCAAAGATTATCAAATTGTTTTTCTTATTTTGTCTCTCTGAGTATTCATTTAGAGTGGTACCAACAATAGCTTGAACATCCAAAGCAAGTTTTGAGTTCATTTCCTCTTTGAGGCTTTGCAATTCCGACTCGATCCGTACAAAACGTTTTAACAGTTCATGTATATCAATAACTTTACACGTATCACACGTGAATGAGATATTATCCGCATTAACGATCGTTTTGCAGACATTACTTGGTACGCCACTACATTCCTTCTTCATGTGGAAACCTTTCATGCAAAACACGCATGCTATAGAGTCACCGTCCAATACATTCATCCATACGATTCAAATCCGATAATTGCATGTGGCGTATAGTGTTATGTCAATGTACCTAACATTTGTTCGTTTTAATCTAACCCATGTGCCCTTATCCTATCCTCGTTGCTCCTGTGTGCCGTTCCCTGTGTCGTTCCTATGTGCGTTCTCATGTTCATAGTTCATATTGCTTGTGTACATGTATATGTGTAACCGGTCAACCTACGCCATTTTCGCTTCGTAAACGATATATTCAATATCTCGTGAAAAAAGAAAGAAAAGAAAATTGACGGTCGGCAAAGAATCAAACGCTGAGAGTGAGAGAGAGAGATGAGATGTGAATAAATCTATTAATAAACTGACAGAAGAAAGAAATTCAATGTGCGAAAAACGTGATTGTTGATGACCAACCACATTTCCCTGACGGGTCACGCATTCAACAATAGAATAAAGCTCTCTCTGTCGATCTATCTCTCTTATCTGTGCGTGCCACTAACACAACACGCGAGTACTATGACTTCAATTTTTGTACAAGACGGATTCTACGAAAAAGTGGACAAAATAGTGATTGTTGAAACCTTAGATCAAACCATCAACCACTATCCACAATGACCGCCAAATTCCCAATCATCATATTCTATCATAATTTCTATGACATTTTGGGCATAGGGTTGAAATTTTGAAGGTCAAAAAAAGAAGGCCGCTATTCTAAAACACAAAAATCCATAAAAATTCAATTTTTTGTCCCTTTTCGTTTTTACCAAAAATCTTGTATCGAGTTATATTTTGATCGAGGACAGCAAAAATTATGATTGTGTAATACAAAGGAAGGAACAGTGTTGTTGCAGCGAAATTTTAAGTTGTTTTGACACGGCTATCAGGGCACTAGAACTTGGAACGTCTCATTCGTCACGTACGTCAAAATTTCAGGCATAAGTTTTTCCACGCAATGTAACTTCAGCAACATGACTGAAATTCAGAATCCTACTAAAAGTCATACATACCCTCTACGATACCATAGATAACTCGGAGGTAGACGGTCGAATATATGGTGTGTCAGGTGCGTTCGTACGTGACGCAGGAAACGTTCGTACGTGACGACAATGTTCAATGTCATTCTCATAGCTACGTCAGACGCTTAGTCTCAGCACTGAACGTGTTATTCCAGGAAATATGTCACACTAGGGTATTTATCAATAAGAACTCAAACTGTGAACCGCACTATTCTTGAAAATATTTCCGAAGTAAGCCTACCTTAATTCTCGGAAATCTGTTTCCTCCTGTATTATTGGTCGACAGCCGTAACTCGAGGTAATTTCGTGTAGAACATTTGTTTTTATTTTAATTCTAAGTAACCAACTACGCCTAACCTCATGGATAAGTTATCGTCAGAAAGATCATAGCAATACTGGGCCAAACGGATCAACAACATAACAGGGAAAACGAAGGAAGACAACCTGAAGCAAATCGACCAAAAGAATTAGTAAGACAGAAAAGGAAGTAGAGCGAGAAGTCAGCGAAACAGGGATCTCAAGAAGAACGAAAGAAGTATTTCTCCATCTTTACCGTTCACTCAAACATCTGCTTTCAGGATCAAAGCTTCTGCAATGAAAGCAGTATGCACTACAGAGCATGGAGATAAATGGAAAGCGTATTACTCAAATCCCCAAAAAAAAGGAAAGAGGTCATTTCAAATACCACTGCGGTGCATACAGTGATTCTTGAAACAAACTTTGAACTGTCCAATAAGATGGTTGAATGCACTGGCCTACGCTTCTTACAAAAGAATTGTCACATAGATATCGAAAGGTGACATTATATATGCGAATTGTATCTGATTAATCATAGGATGAGCAAGATACAGTTTTACTACACCACCATCACAGTGCAATTTCTTAGACAGATGATTGATTTCAATGAGATGTTTCTTAGTAAGCCTTATTTTGTATTTATTTGTGCAGCATATCTGTTCAGTTTCATCGATTCATCCTTTCGAAATTATTAGGCCTACTCTGCACGGGACGAAATCTTGCAATACAAGCGTAAGATGTTTTTTTAACAAATAGCTCTAAGCTTTTTAGTGTTAAGAGAAAAATCCACGTGCAATAGCCAGTACTAGTAATGAATAGCATCATGAAAATAGCAGAGCGTCACATACGTCACGAGTGCATCACGTACGTCACATGCAGCATGTTTCAAGATACAGGTACAATTGAGTTGTCATAATCAAGGGGAACCAATGGAAACTCATTTCGTAGTTTCGATACAGGTACCTGTAGATCGATTGAGTGACGAAAGTATTTTTCCGAAGGACAAATTAAAATTGAAGTGAGGTATGTGAAACAGTGTCCTTTTCGCCGTCACGTACGAACAGATGTCTAAATCAATGTCCGCAGATAAGAAATTTCCTCCACAGCAGAAGTTGCAAGTAAAGTTGTGTCATAATGCACACAAATTTGTATGAAGGAATTCTTGGTTTAAATTGTTCAAAATTTGAAATATGTTTCTCCAAAAATCACGTACGTCACGCGTAGAATCCCTCACACATAGATTTATCACAGGTCCATAAAAAAGTGGAATTGAGGTTAATCAAGTTCAATTCCAATTCCAGTAGATTTAAATATCGTCAATTCTAATTCTAATTCCGACTTTTCCAACTCTGCTCACACTGTATCTTATGTTTAAGTGAGACAATTCAGACACTCACACAAAATGCAGTGAATTAAACTTGACAGATAACTTTGTTTTCAAACTATCCAACAATAGTCATGCGCAACTATTTTTGAATGAACAAATAATAGTAAGAAAGTCATCTTACTAGCATCGCTATAATTCGAGGACCTAAAACAGTGTTTATTATGAAGCAGTAAAAGAAACAGAGCACATAAATGTAGCTCTCATTATAACACAAGTCTCCAATTAGTGCTATAAAAGAGCAGTCAACACACCGTATCTATTGGACAGAGGTCAAGAGTTCAAGAGAGCGCAAGTGTTCAATAAATATCATGTTGGTCCTTTCCATTTATTATTGCAGTCAATCCAGAGAAGTTCGTGATTAACCAAGGTTGTTGCAATAAGGGAATCAACTGAATTATACTATGTCCACTAAGAAGTAGGAATATGGATTTGAAAAATTGTCATACAGACCATTGTAATCGACGAGCTGAGACTTTTTTTTGTTGGCATCATGGAAGTAGAGCACATGGCTCTCAATAGAGCACAAGTCTCTAAAAAGAGCACATAGAGCACTTAGTAGACACTCTGATGATAATGAGCTTAAGAAATTGCACATTGTACATTGCGGCTTATTTTGCTGATGAATTATATTTATGATTATTTATTTATTTGTGTGTCCGTCAATCCTACATGTACATACACATGTCTTCCATGTATGTTTTTAGAGAGGCCTAGACCTTCCATGGAAGCAGATGTCTCATCAAGCACACTTAAATTCAAGTCTTAATATTGATTCTTTCTCATCACATTATCAAAAGAAATTGCTAGCAATTTCGTCGGCAGAGCTTTTATGAGCTTTGTATGTTGAATGCTTTGTGGGCCTATCAGGCTCATCCCGACTCCGCCTTAAAAAGCAATCATGCCAAAAAACGACGATCCATGAGACATGGGATACTGAGACAAACCCTGAACAAAACCTAAAATCCAACTATAAGCAACCGAAGAAGAATTCTCCTAAACCAACTCTAAAATAATTCTATATGCAAATATCCCAAAACTCATTTTCATTCTAAATTAATTTTCGCGCAAGCCACATGATAAAACGGTAGTAATTTGAAGTCGATGTGGCCTAATGGATCCCATCTATATCCTAGTCATAGTACTTATTCATATCCATTCTCATCCTTAAACTATTAAGCTTGCGTAATCTTATAATTTTAAAATTTAAACTTCAAAAAATATTACTGTCAAAAAGGATCTCAGTTTGCCAGGTGGTGCCATCCATAAATCGTAAGACCTCAATGAAATTAATTGGATATGCACTATAAATTCATTTTAAATACAAATACATGCATGCATGCCAACATAAATCTACGTAGGGGATGAGACCAGTGGACACAGCTAAATTGTTTCCCCTCTATTTGACATTCATACTAATCTGGCAAGCCTAGTCTAGGTCTAGGTCTACTCGAATTTGTGCTGTTGTAATGTTAATATAAGAAAATGTCACCATGAAGTATGCAAATATATACATATATATATATATATATATATATATATATATATATATATATATATATAATATTAAATAATAGTGTCGAAGTGTCGAATACTGGGAACTAAATAATTACAAATATCACCAGGAGGCAACAAAGATAAAACAAGACAACTCTTAGCCCAACCGGTTTCACCTGGTCATCCAGACTTGTCAAGGGCAACTGAATCTATTTGTAAAAATATCATACATAAATTTCGTAATCGTTATTCGGTGATTATGGTGGAGTCTATGAACAAATATATGATGGAAACGTTATCAATTACACAGTTAAAATTAATAGAAAATGTTAATATAATACATCGGGATATCAAGCACGAGGTAAGTAAATTATCAAAGAATTTACAAGTACGATCATGTGTAGGTAACATCGAACGTTTTGAAGAACAAAAATTGATAAAGAGGAAACACTTCTATTATGAGGCGTTACGCAACAATAATATTGCTGAAATTTATTCAAATGAATTGCATAGTAAGGACAAGAGGACACCTAGAAAATTCTGGAGAAAACCTCTTCCGCATATATCAAATGAGGAGCAAGAGCTCCGTAAATCCTTATCAGTGACTGAGGTCAAGCATGAAATAGAACGTCTACAGTCAATCGCTAGTATATAGACAGAATATTTCCTGAAGATAGATACTGAAGTAGAACAGTACTTGAGGAATTTCTTCAATGGAGAAACAGCTAGTGATAGGTTCGAACTATGGAGAGATAATGTGAGTAGAGAAGAAAATATAAGCAGAAAAAGTTGGGAAGAAAAAGAAGCATTCTTTAAATCTGACAAACACCTGATCTCTTTGAATTCATACGTAAGTCCTCAGAGGAACACAGTGAGAATGAAGAATAACTTCCAAAACTATCGGAACAGAAGACGTAATAATAATTTTCCAAATGGACGTAGTGGGAGTCGATATAATGGCGGACGTCAATGGAATGCCAGACGACCCGATAATTTTAGGAATTTAGATTACCAAAGCTCATATGGTTATAATAGAAATTGGCCAAATAATACAAATTATCCTCGACGACGTCCTTTCACTCGATACAATAATAGCCAGCTTGTGAGGTATAATAATCAAAATAACCCGACACAGATACATAATTCTTCTGATGAATATGGAAATCAGGGTGCCACGGCTCCTTTTTTAGATTAAATAGTATTAAAATAGCTAATTTCTCAGATAGGATATTTAACGAGTCTGAGAAAAAGCTTTTGAGCAAAGGATGTAAGTTCACTCCCTGTCAACCAAATTTAGATTCTCTGTCTAATGATGCTGCTGCTTTCTGCAGGAGACTACGTTTGATTCAGTATTTTCATGGAAATGAAACAAGTGAAAATGACTCTATAAATCGCTCATTAGTGCAGAATCCATCAAATTTTGATCCTCCCAAAGGTTTATGCCCTATACTAGATAATATTGGTCATCACATAAAAAACTGCGTTTTTATAATTGATTTTTTAATGGCAATTGAAAACATTATTATGGCATTATTATAAATGGGGGGCTCAGTAAATGGGGGTAATGGGGGTCAGTAAGACAGTAAGTAACTCACAAATAATTGCCGTTTGCAGCAATCACATTTCTGCAGTGGTCAATCAATTTCAATGCTGCTCTTCTCATTACTTGTGGAGTAAAAGTTTCATTTAAGTAGGATTCTAAAGATTCCTTTGTCATTAACTCCAAATCACTTCTCTTCATTTCCAAAGCAGGAAATATCATGCGATCACATATATTTAAGTCAGGTGAATATGGAGCTTGATACAGTAGCTGAACATTCTTGTCTGCCAAAAAGTTTTGAGTGTGGCGTGATACATGTGGTCGAGCGTTATCATGCATCAAAACCATATTCTCCCATGACACCTCTCTTCTTTCATTTCTTAAACCATGGTTAGTGAAAGAATTAACTGTGTCAATCAGAAAATTAGTATACAATTCGGAATCTACAGACTGATTCCTTTCAAGTACTGTAGAAAACGATAATCCATCAAAATTCACAGCAACAATTGCCATGAACTTTCTGTCGACGGTTAAACGTTTAGGAATTTGATCTCTATCAACATCACCATCAGCTGAACACCAAGACCTTCTGGTTTGAGGACAACCAACTGGCCTACAGAAAAACCATTTCTCGTCTGCAACTACAAGATTGCGATGGATATTGCGCCTTGTAAATTTCTCAATAAGCTCAGTGCAGCACGATACACGAGCCTCTTTGTTTGCCTCGGATAAATTATGTGGCACCCACTTATCTTGGATTGATCGCATATGCAGGTCTTCTGTCAGGATGTCGTAAATCATTCTATGATTTGTATCCAATTTATCAGCAAGCTCGTAGCACGTAATTCTCCTATTTACGGTCACCTCATCAGCAACCATCTGAGTAAGATCGATTCTTTTCTGAGACTTTGGACGCCCACTTCCATCAATTCTATCAAATTGAATGCGACCTTCTCCAAACTCAGTCATAACTTGTTGTACACGTCTAACTGATATCCGCTTATCACCCCAAGCAGTTGTTATGATCTCGTGTATTTTTGTGCCTTTGAAGTTATTTCTTCTTAAAGTCTCGACGATTAGGTTGATGTCACGACTGTTGATCTCCATTGCGGCAGTCAAAATGAATGCTGGTTTTCGGAATCAAAATTAAAATTGATTTCAAAGTGAATCCATGTTAAAGATAATGATGATTGTGTTTAAGATATCTATGATTCATGTGAAAAGTGGCGATGATGGAACAAACATGGAACAAACCAGAGACAATATACATGGATATCTGTATAGTAAGGATTCCGAACACGCCGTAGATGAGAATAGTCGCAAATGAAAAAGAAATCCATGTGCACATTCAAACGTCGATTTTTTGACTCGTGGGAAAATCAATAAGTTATAGCTATGGCTGATTTCTTTACTGATACGAAGCAGTCGTCTTCTACACGATAAATTGCTTTCACTTCAAAATGAAATGAATTTGACTTAGGCTTATTGCAGTTCAACATCTGAACTGTATTATTGCCGTTGCCGTATTGTAACTTACAAAGTTCTTCGATTCAAGTAACACCGAGTTGGTATAGAGCTAAATTGATTTTGAGTAGAGTGTCTCATCCCCTTACTATATAGATATCCATGCAATATAGTAGAGACAATGAACGGTTTACAGATATGACACAAACTTGTTTACAAAAGAATAAAATGATAAAGAATAATATCATAGAATCCAATTAAATGAACCATATAAAAAACGCAATTTTTTATGTGATGACCTATAGTATAGATCTTCTAACTGACAGTATTAGTAGTAAGTAAAACTCCACTTCTGGATAGCGCAAGATGGCCGCCGTCGTGGCTGACGTCCCCCCCCCCTCTGGCACGGCACAGTGTCGTGGTCGGCCGCCGTGGTGCTTCGTGGCTGAGTCCCCCCCCCCTCTGGAACGACAGTGTCGTGATGTGCCGGCCAGGTTGGCCGCCATCGCGAGAGGTCGCTGACGTCCCCCCCCCCTCTGCAACAACAGAGTGTGAGACTCGGGTGCGTGGGTCCGACCGCCTGGTGGACGTGGGCGACCGTCTAGGTTGACGTGGGCGACCGCCAGGATTAGTCTTGAGGCTATAGTGTGTGATGTTTTTGGTGCAATCTGCTGAATGTTGGGTTGTAAAATGGGTTGTTTCGAGTGGAAGGAGTGGTCGGATGAGAAAACGGAGGTCAGATTCGGATTCAGCGTGAAATTCTGCATCGGTAGGGTGAGTTTCAAGGCAATCGGCGAGAAAAACTGTTTCTTCAAAATTTTGACATAGAATGTGGGACGTTTTGGTGTGTAGCGCCCAAACGAAGCATCGGATGAGAAAACGGAGTCCAGATTCGGAATCTACGTGAAATTTTGGGTTAGGAAGGATGTTTCCAGCGAAATCGGAGAGAAAAAATTTTCGGCTGACGTCCCCCCCCCCCCCTGGACAGCTTGCTTCCAGTGGACGGATTTTGTCGTGCGATAGCTCGTTTGAAAGCTAAGAGTGAGACAAATTCAGTGAAAGAATCGGCTTGTTCCTATCTGTCTTCGTTCAAAAGTTAGAGCGGTTACAAGATTTTAGGTCGGAGCTCGCTCACCTGAAAAAATCCTAAGTGTCAGAGTGGCTTTGTATGGGTAAAATTTTGAAAATTTTCCAAAGTGTGGAATTTCGACCTGGGACCGTCACCAAAACATTTTTCATCAAATTTCACTGACCTCCCCCCCCCCCCCTCTGGACAGCTTGCTTCTATCTTGGCTTCCAGTGGACGGATTTTGTCGTGCGATAGCTCGTTTGAAAGCTAAGAGTGAGACAAATTCACTGAAACAATCGGCTTGTTCCTATCTGTCTTCGTTCAAAAGTTAGAGCGGTTACAAGATTTTAGAGGTCGGAGCTCGCTTACCTGAAAAAATCCTAAGTGTCAGAGTGACTTTGTATGGGTAAAATTTTGAAAATTTTCCAAAGTGTGGAATTTCGACCTGGGACCGTCACCAAAACATTTTTCATCAAATTTCACTGACCTCCCCCCCCCCCCCCTCTGGACAGCTTGCTTCGATTTTGGCTTCTAGTGGACGGATTTTGTCGTGCGATAGCTCGTTTGAAAGCTAAGAGTGAGACAAATTCAGTGAAACAATCGGCTTGTTCCTATCTGTCTTCGTTCAAAAGTTAGAGCGGTTACAAGATTTTAGGTCGGAGCTCGCTTACCTGAAAAAATCCTAAGTGTCAGAGTGACTTTGTATGGGTAAAAATTTGAAAATTTTCCAAAGTGTGGAATTTCGACCTGGGACCGTCACCAAAACATTTTTCATCAAATTTCGCTGACGTCCCCCCCCCCCTCGTTCGGACAAAATTTCTTGAAACAAACTTTGGTAAAGGTCCCAGGTCAAAATTCGGAAGTTTTAAATTTTTCAAAATTTTCACCACACTGGAGCTCTCACACTTAGGAATTTTTTCACTTGTGGCATGTTACATGGACATGTGCTGGCGGACCAACTTCCCGTGGTCATATGAGAATGGTTGAGGTGTCATATTGTAAAGAATGATGAGACAAATCGTTTGCAACAAACCGCATGTCGCTACGATGAATACTTTCGGAGATAGAGCCATTTTAAGTTTTCTTCCGAGCATATATAAACCCCCGACAACGTAAGTCTGATCACTTCATCGAAAGACGAGGTAAGCGACGGTCGTCGCTCTGAGCTCCCGATATCGGGTGCAAAGGACTCTATCTTTTGAAGTAGGCAAGCTATCTTGCTACTTCAAAGTTTGTATGATAGAGTTTGATAGTGTCTTTACTACTGATAAAATTTTTTAAAAGTAGTATGAGTAGTAAAATGCGGAATTTTTTAAAAATTCTTAATTTTCACTTTTTTCAAAGTTTTAACATATAGACTAAGGTTTTCAAGTATCCTGAGTTCAAATCTGCTATCAGATTTGAAATTTAACTAAGTCTAAGGCAGCTTTGAGGGGTTAGATCCCAGCTACTGATCACTACCTTTGACTCGGCGTTCCTGTTACCACTTCGGGGCAGTGACAATGATGTCTTCAGCTGTAAAGAGCGGGTATCGGGGAAGATCTCTCACTTCCCTAGTGATCGGTACAAGGCCTTCGGGCTGTCGACGGGATCGAGTGCCACTCACTACACTCACATCTATCATTCCTCACTAAGTGTTGATATTATGTTGAATGTTGACTAAGTTGAATGTTGAATGATGATATTATGTTCTAGGCTGTATACTACATTCAAATCTGCTATCAGAAATTCAACTAAGGCAGCTTTGAGGGGTTAGATCCCAGCTACTGATCACTACCTTTGACTCGGCGTTCCTGTTACCACTTCGGGGCAGTGACAATGATGTCTTTAGCTGTAAAGAGCGGGTATCGGGGAAGATCTCTCACTTCCCTAGTGATCGGTACAAGGCCTTCGGGCTGTCGACGGGATCGAGTGCCACTCACTACACTCACATCTATCATTCCTCACTAAGTGTTGATATTATGTTGAATGTTGACTAAGTTGAATGTTGAATGATGATATTATGTTCTAGGCTGTATACTACATTCAAATCTGCTATCAGAAATTCAACTAAGGCAGCTTTGAGGGGTTAGATCCCAGCTACTGATCACTACCTTTGACTCGGCGTTCCTGTTACCACTTCGGGGCAGTGACAATGATGTCTTTAGCTGTAAAGAGCGGGTATCGGGGAAGATCTCTCACTTCCCTAGTGATCGGTACAAGGCCTTCGGGCTGTCGACGGATCGAGTGCCACTCACTACACTCACATCTATCATTCCTGACTAAGTTTAATGTTTTAGGAATATGACTGTACTACATGATTCAAAACTTATACTAATTTCATTATCTTACAGTTAACGAGAAATCTCAGTAACAACAAAAATGGTCAATAACGATAGAAACAAAAAATTCCACATCAAAATGTGCTCTTGTGGACGAATCAACCGCCGAGACGGTCTCAGGGACCACATAAGGAAGGCAGGGGCCGACCACATGGTTATCCTGAATAGGGTTGCCTGTGTGAAGTGCAGGGTGCTGTTGGTTGTTGGGCAGGAGGCCGAGTTTTATCGGAGGCATGGTGAGTGTGTAGGAGGGTTGGTGACCGATTTGAGGTTTACGCAGTTGATTGTGGAAGAGAGGGAGCGAATGTTGGCGAATGTTGCGAATGTTGTTGAGAATGTTGTTGAGAATGCTAGTGGGAATGTTGTTGAGAATGCTAGTGGGAATGCTGTGGAGAATGCTAGTGGGAATGCTGTGGAGAATGAGGTAGAGAATGCTGTGGCCGGTTTGAAGGCTGACAAGTGGCGGAAGAGAGTGTTTGAGAGTGATGATGAGGATGATGTGGATTTGGATAGGGAGCGAGTGAGGAAGTGTGTGAGGAAGTTGAGCTCTTCGTCATCGGAGGTATCCAATATTGTTATTAGCGACCCCCCGAAGAGCTCAACTTCCCCAATAGTGAAGGGTGGTGGGGTACGGAAGCAGTCGGCGCGGTGGGATGAGGACATGGAAAAGAAGCATGTGTCGCAGCAAGCGGCACATGCTTTGTTGGTAGATCGCTATGAAAGTTTGAGGAAGGTGAATGAGAGAACGTTGAGTGAGTTGAGTGAGCTGAAAATGAAGGAGGTGAAATGTAAGGAGGTGGCAGATGAGAATATCCGTATGAGGCGTGTTGTGAAAGAGTTGAAGGAGAATGTGCGAGTGTTGGAAGACAAGAATGATGAGTGTGAGAAGAGGGCGAGTGCTGCGGAGAGGAGAATGGGAGAGGCAGAAGCGAAGTTTGAGGAGATGATGAAGGAGATGATGAGTGTGTTGAGAGCGAGGAATGTTGAGTTGGAGAGGACTGTGGCTCGGCGGGGTGATGAGAGGCAGGCGTGTGAGAAGTTGGAGCGCATGAGGGATGAGTGGGAACGTGTGAATGAGGATCGTTTGTTTGAGTTCCACATCCCTATTCGGGATAACCATCTGGCCGGCGAAGTCCTCGTCAATAAAAGCCTGGACGAATCAATTATTTGCTATCATGGACATCCGAGCAAGAAATGCCTCCACGCTACACTAAGAATGCGCGGGCATCTACACAAATTTTCAATCAGGAAGCCCGCGAGACTGCCTAAGGATGACTAACTTGGTAAGTGAAAAAGTAAATAAGATAGTATATCCTATTCTAATACATATCATTTTCATTGCAGATCTTTGCCTGCCTTCACCACCCCCTCACGACACTCCCGAGAACGAACCATCGGCTCTCTTAAGGGCCACCTAGGGGCAAGACATGATAGAACCTCCACGCGGTTTGCCCTGGGCAGTCTTCGGACTGGCGAATACTATCATTAAGTTGAATCTGCTATCAGTCAACTTGAACGTTGCAAATGAAGTTCGGTGTAATACTTCCTTTCGACGGGCGTTCCTGTAAAGGGCGGCGGTGAAACCCGTAGCTATGTATACCGCAAGGGACATTCGGCAATGGTCAATCTTGTTAAACCTCTCTGCGTCATGTTTGCAAGTGATTGCATCTGTCTCAACGTAGTATGCATTCGCGCCAGGGCGACATTTAGCCAACTGTCGAAGGTTGCCTAAAACTTTCCATTGCATACGTTATGAGAACCATGAGTTCTACCTGTCTCTATCAATGAGACGAATTGATGAATGGAATGAAATGGGAGGACACTCACGCGCCACACGCAACATAACACACTTCTCTCTTCCGTAGTCTAACAAGCTCTTTACACATG
>CAJQUW010012063.1:0-117892 GCA_907163375.1 Prostheceraeus crozeri | reverse complement strand
AATTACAAAAATCATCTTTAGGAGGTAGAATTCATGATATCATGTTGGTTCCAAGAGAAGTTGAAGTTGATCCAATTCAATGTTTGATGAAGGATAACGACAAGCTATTCAAAGCTAATTTTGATCCGTTGAAAGTTCTTTTGTCATCAAATGCAGTATGACAGCTGTGATGAATGTTTCCAGACCAGAAACACAACAGGAATGATGATACTAAATTTGCTATGTTGCCATCTCTTTCTCTCCCTGCTGATATGGTAATTAAACTTCGATGAATGTTTGAGCGTCATTTAAAAGCGCTTAAAAACACACTTTGAGAAATTACACAATGGAAGGAGTAACCTTGTGTTTGATAGTGTTGATAAGATCATAATCAAATTGAGTTTAATCGCGGATGATGAATGGTTATGGATTTTATCCCTCTTCCAAAGCAGTTGGAAAATAAAAGAGCTGTTATCAATGTGGATTGTTTCTCTCCTGTTTCAAATATGCCTTGTAGTCAGTCTTGCATTACAAAGACATAACCGGTTGCCGAAATCGTGGTATCAAAGTACAAGCAATGGGAAAGTGAGCTTGATTTCACAGGAGTTAATACTGAGTGTGTAAGCATTACTGATGTCCCACTGATTGAAAAGAATAATAACCTGAAAATAAACATTCATGTCTATGATCAAGAGGTGTTAAGTTGTCGATACAATAATATGAATGTTCGTGCTCCTACAACTGTAAACTTATTGCTGGTAGTAAATGATGATGGAAGATGTCATTACTGCGGTATTCCGTCAGTTAAAAGATTGTACTATGAACAAATGAATCACAATAACGTCTTCACATGTGAACGCTGCTGCAAAAGTTTCAGGCTGAAGAACAAGTTTGAAGAACATCACAAATTCTGCATTAGCGGTAAAGTACAAGTTGAAAGCATGCCAACAGAAGCTGAATATGTCTATAAGTCTCAGGGTCATGAACAAAGCCCACCCAAAGTGGTATATGCAGATATAGAATGTTACATCGATTCAGAGTCAAATGTGCATAATCCCATTGCCATTGCCTGCTATGATACATGGCATAAACAGCTCACAGATAATGAAGAAAATAAAATGATGTGTTGGCGAGGTGAAGGTTGTATACTGAAGTTTTTAATGGCTCTTGAAAACATGGCCCTGCAACTACATAGAAAACAGTCCTCCATGTTCTTTAAAAAACCGTCATTGTCCTGTGAAGAAGAAGAAGCTTTTGAAAAAAGCATATTTGTGCTGTCAATGCGCATTGCATTTTGATGATTACAGGTGTATTAAGACTCTCTATTTTTGTCCTATTACTAATGATTTTAATGGGGCCATATGCAAAAAACTGTAAATATCAGGTCATCTCTAAATGTGAAAGTCTTCCTGTTATCTTTCATAACTTTAAGGGATATGATGCACACATTATTCTAAAGCATGGCATTGAGAAAATGAAACATTGGAAATTGAAGGTTATAGCACAAAGTCAAGAGAAATTTATGACACTCAGAGCTCAAGTTCCTGTTTCTTATCGAAAGAATGGAGATAACCATTACTCTGAAATTGTGTTTCTTGATTCCTATCAATTTATGACAAGTTCCTTGTCATCCCTCGTCAAAAACTTGGAGTCACTACCCATAACTCAATGTTTGAAGAAAGATTATCCATATCTGACTGATGAAACGATTAACCGCAAAGGCGTTTTTCCGTATTCATACCTTGATTCACCTAAAAGATTGGATGAAGTGAAACTTCCACCAATTGACTCTTTTTATGATGATTTGTCGGGGAAAATATGTTCAGAAGAGGAATACATACATGCACAAAAAGCGTGGAAAGAATTTGATTGTCAAACCTTTGGTGACTACATGGAATCGTATTTAAAATTGGATGTTTTCCTACTAGCAGATGTTTTCGAAGCATTTCGAAGTCTTACACTCAGGGAAGACGGACTGGACCCCGTTCACTTTATAACATTACCAGGTTTGTCTTACATGTCATGTTTTAAAATGACGAAGGAAAAGATTGATCTTCTAGCAGATCCAGAAATGTACAATTACTTTGAGCGTGGAATTCGTGGTGGACTCACGTTTGTGAATTATCACCATCGCTCTGCAATCGAAACTGACAAAACAAAGACTCATTTATTATATCTGGACCAGAATAACCTGTACGGTTCAGCATTGAGCAAGCCTCTACCTCATTCAGAATTTAAATGGTTAACTGAGGAAGAATTGACCATATTCCATAATCCTCAAAACATCCTTTCTATTGATGCAGTGAGTGAGTATGGATATGTGTTCGAGGTAACACTCGAGTATCCAAAAGATATTCATGATGCTACATCGGATTTTCCTATGGCTCCTTACAGTGATGAGGTACATCCAGATCAATTTAGTCCATTTATGTATCAATTAAGTGAAAAGTTGTGTAATGAAAGATGTGGTAGAGGGCGTTACATACCAAGTCGAAAATTGCTTGTCACACAATATGACAGAGAACATTATATATGTCATTATCGCGTTCTACAATTTTACTTGAAAATGGGTATGAAACTAAAAAGTGTTCATCGCGCAATTCAATTCAAACAGAAAGCTTTTCTGGAGCCCTATATCTCCTACAACAGTAAGCGACGAGCTGAATCTAGAAACAGTTTTGAGAGAGACTTTTACAAACTGAAGAACAATTCATTGTTTGGAAAAACTGTGGAAGATGTGCGTAAGAGACACAATTACCATCTGGTATTTGATACGGAAAAGTATCTCAATCTATCCCAAAGTCCTTTATTTATCGATAGACATCCATAAAACCTAAAACACTAAGAATTAGTATTGGAAAAACTAAATAATATATAACGGACAAAGCTAAAGGATAAAAAAAGTAAAACAAAAAAGGCTCTAAAGAGAAAGATCATAAGGAGTAAAGCACAAAACAAAAACGACCAAATAAAGATGTAATAAAATAAAATATATAGCCAAAGAAATAGAAATAACGTACTAACAGTATATAGAAGAAACAGACTAAATTAGGGACACCCTACACCTTATATATGTGCAACAAAATATAAGAAAAGAATCTCACTCCGAAAAACCTAACACTACTAAAATCAAGGGAACATTCATAAGTGTCAGATATAAAAAAAAAAAAAACAAAAATATAAACATTACTTAAAACAATAATAGTTTATGAAACGAGAGTATAAGAAACAAAAAAAAGAAATCAGTGAATATTCACGAAACGACGATACATCATATATATAACTACAAATCTACAATACACTAAAGACTATATTGACAACTACAAAAAGAAAAAATAAACAATACCATTTCGTAACAATAAAGAACAAAAACAAAGCAAATAAACCAAAAAACTAACCAAAGAAATTGAAAAGATCACTCAAAAGTAGACATAAAATAAAAAAACAAAGCAGAAAACACTACAGTAAAAAAAAAAAAAAACATTAATACAAAAAACAATAATATAACCCGTTCAAATATAATTATACCAAATATATTAAAAAAATAACGAACTAAACAATCACTCAGCAAACAAAATAAAAGCAATAGAAAAAGTAAAGACATAGAATAGAATAAAGAAGATACTAAGACACAGCAAAACATATGAACAAAAAAAAACCCAAATAAGTCAAGCATAGATACAAAAAAAAAATCATTCAAGAGTAAAAAGGTATCGAAAAAAACCTATCAAATAAAAACCAACCTAAAAATATAAAAAAGACAAAACCATACGATCGGACCACGTACAAAAAGAATAGGACAAGAAAAACAAAGTACGCAAAAAGACAAACATGAAAGTCAAAAGAGAACAAAACAAGAAAAATATTAAAAAATCAATATAAGATAGAATTAAAATAAAAAACAATAAACATTGAGCCGAAAAAAGAGATAAAAAAAATAACACAAATAATAAAAACACCTGCCCAACCTAAACAATAAATAAAGAAAAAGAAAAACATACTATTTGAGTCAAAAACGTAGACACTAACATTAGGTATAATAGTTATTCAAATATAGAGAACAGAAACCAAGATTAAAGAATCCAATAATAAAAAAGACTCAAACAAAAATGCACAAATAATATAAAACACAGATGATAGTTCATAATTAAATGGAATATTTAAGTAATAGAATAACGAAATAAAAAATTAAAGTAAATAAAAAAAAAGGAAAAACAAAGCAACATAAAAAAAGACAAAATAACAAAAATAAAATCAGGATAACAATGAAAAGAAAAATTATAAAACAAGAATAAGACTTGGATTAGAAAGAAATCAAACAACCAAACAAAACAAATAAAATCATAATCACTTCAAACACCTCAACAAAAGCGTCTACCTGAGAATTTTTCGTGCTAAACGAAAAAAAAAAAAAGCAAAAAAAGAAAAAAAAAAAACACCAGAGCCTTAGCAGGAGTAAAATGATGAAACGTAAAGTTTTACTGAATAAACCAATTTATATTGGACAAGCTGTATTGGACTATGCGAAATTGGAGATGTATGAATTGTATTACAACATCATCAAGCCTTGCCGACTCATAAAACATGTTGATCTTTTAGGTGGTGATACAGACAGCCTTTTCCTAGCAGTCACAACTGATAAATCTATTGAGCGAAATGATATCCTTAAAGAACTGAGTTCATATTTTGATGCTAGCAACTATCCAACATCTCATCCATTATATTCGGTAAAGAACAAAGCTCGCCTTGGATGTTTTAAAGATGAAAGTGCGGGACAGGAAATTGAAGAGATGATTCTTCTTAGACCGAAGATGTATAGCATAAAGTATAAAAGCAAGATGGACTGCATAAAAAGGGCAAAAGGCATATCAAAAGCAGCTGTTCGTAAAATGAGTCATGAGAACTACAAAAATGTATTGGACAATCAAAGTGAGAGCTCCATTGAGATGACTATACTCCGTTCAAAACATCATACTGTTTCAACTCATAAATTCCGTAAACGTGGCCTCTCAGCTTGGGAGGATAAGCGGTGTTGGATTGATGCAAACTTTTCTTTACCTCATGGTCATTATGCTACCGGAATACCACCTCCAAAGCGTCGAAGATTGAAAACTCATGATATGCATGATTGTACACTAATTGATTGATTTTGTGAGTGAAAATATCCTACCATTGTGAAAACAATTGATATTAAACTTGAGTATATGTACAGACTAACATTTGCTACTGAACTTATGACATCATGCACATTGTAACAATGACTACTATTTGTACTAAATTGATTTTGAAATATGTTGTTTTCTTTATATTCGCGCATAATGGGAATCTGATAATAATATAAGTTTGAATAACTCATTTGTCAAGGTTCAACAATTAACAGAATTGATGCACAATGCTGTTGGTTTGTTTCTTATATCACACATTTTTAGTACTAATGTCATAACACATATCAATGCACTTGATTATTCACTTAAAGTATAGCAGCTTATTGATATTCACATGAATTCTTCGTTTGATGATTCTACTACGGTAAAGTGTGTTCTCATCAAAACAGTTTGTTCAGTGAAGAAGAGACAATTATGTTTTATGTGTGCGCTTGGCATATGAATGTCTACCTTTGATTCATTTAGATAGATACAGTTCATCTCGCATATATGTGAGACAAACAGGAAAGTGGATGGGAGAACATGACCGAACGATAGAAGAGATGACATTGAAAACTCATGCGTACTCCATACTGCTGCTCAATAATGAGTCAATCAGTGCAATGGAAATTTTATAAAGTAACCTGTCACTATGTCGTCCTGGTGGTCAGAGTACAACGTTGAGACGAAAACTTGCAAACAAGACGCAGAGAGGTTTCACAAGGATTGCCATTGCCCACGTCCCGTGCAGCTACGGACTTCACCGCTGTCTCGAAATCACCCACATGAAGTATCACACCGAAAATCTCCTTACCATACACCTTTCAGTCAGTTTGAGAAATGGCCTGATAGCAGAGCCACTGACACTTGCTAAAGGCAAATGTGACCATGAAAGTCAACTCTCTTCTTTATACTGGATGCTTCCTGAGCTAGGAATCCTCGCTCGTCCAATCAGAACTCTCATACACAGTTACAAATACCTTCATTGACTTCAGCAGGGTCGAAAACCCTGGAGAACCTCCAAAAATAATGAATTAAAATTTTTCGACGGTTTTGCACTACTTATGAAATGTTATAAGTAGTCTATGACTTGACCCGGATCATGACCTCTCAAACAAACGTTGAACGAAGTTCATCCGATTCCTACAAGCAGAGAACCATGCCTTTAAAGTTTAGGCCTACTACGATGGCCTGATCTCCAGGCCATCTCCTGGCTCTCCACTCACTCTGACACCTTAGGTGAGTGCGGCAATCGAAAAATCTGCCTCGGTTTCCTACGGAAACTCGGTTTTGGAGTCATTTGATGAGAGAAAGAGAGAGGCGAATGACCCTTTCTCTTCTCACCCAATGCACCTAATGACATAGTGTCCCATCACATCTTTATCCACCGATCAGTGGTAACGGTGGACAAAAGACATCCACTTCTGCACGACACCACACAAAACATGCTCCATCCTGGACAAAATCCCTTCTCTGCTTGTAGCCTTAACACATACCCGGCTCTTACCTCTCTTCCGCTAAGATCAGGTCAAGGTCAATTTAAGGTCACTCCTCCTTCCTCTGCTTGTAGTCTCACCCTCTCTCTCTCCCGGAGAGGCCAGGTCAAGGTCACTCCCGCCTCTGCTTGTAGTCCCATTACAATACACTCAGTAATACATCACGCCTTCAGATTTTCCATTTTTAGCACTACTTATAAAACCAGCAGTAGTCACATCACGTATTTCATGACGCGGAACGGTAACCTAAGGTCACGCGAGGTCACGGCGATGACTCATCACTGCACCGCACTGTCCTTGAATTTGGAATGGGATTACTACAAAACGATTTCCAGGAACGCATCTCTTACGTAAATCGGGATGTTGCTGCACTCTAATCTTATCAATAGAATCACTTGGCCAGTCATGTTGAAATGAATTATGCAGGTATCACTTAATCAGGGAAGTCCTTTATCATGTTTAACAAAAGAATATGAAATGAGTGTAAGACGGTGTCAAGTGCAATCTATGAAGCAATTTTTAGCAACTTAAATGATAATTTGAATCCTTGGAATAAGAAAGACAATTATAGAAATATTGAAAATATTTCTGATATAAATCAATCCAGTATCAGTTTAAATGATCCTTCAACTGAATTACAATCTTTCATGCTTATCATGACTGATGAAGATAACTATGATTCAAGATATTTTACGCGTCTGAGACCACCCAAATCGGGGTGACATATGTATATGGCACCCCCGATTTGGGGGGTCGCAGGCGCGTAAAATACATACTACTAGTATGTAAACGTTTCTCAAAAAAGGAAAAGAAAAACGTGGCTATCAGAAGACCAAATCTAATCAAGATGTATAATCGCTATATGGGCGGCGTCGACCTATTGAATCAATCAATTTGTGCCTATCGAGTCAAAATTCGAGTTCGAAAATGGTACGATGTTGGACCTCGCCTGAAACTAATGCGTATTTCCAATGTCGATCAAGAAAAAACGTAAATTGTTTAGAATTTCGAAGGAGCGTGGTAATGGCTCTTCTCTCAAAAAATGTGCAGACTGATTTTGCACAAAAGTCTCTGCTTGATGATAAGCACGTCATCAAGCGGTATACTCCAGAAAGACGAAGGAGATGCAAGTTGTGCTCCTCTCAAACTATGTATTATTGCGCGTCCTGTGAAGCGACACTTCATCCAGATTGTTTTTTAACTATCACAAGTGAAAGACTTTGTGAAATAATCATTTTTTGAATACTTTTTTGTGAAATAATTCTCCGAAATAATCACAGTTTCAGTTCAATCAGAATACATGTACATTTTGTACATGTACAGGATGTGCTCCGTATTTTTATATAGCAATAAAATAGTTTTTTATCATTGGTAGCTTTCACTATTAAAGTATGCCTATAGATAGTCGAATAATTATACAAATTATTCAATATGATGTGCTGCTCAAAATCAATGTTGCGTATACGCAACACTCGGCTCATATGTGTACAGGAACCAAATGACTGGCCAAGCGCCGAGCGTTGCGTATACGCAACAAAATGTTATCTTGATAAGTAAAGATTTTGCGGAATTATTGAATATGTATTTTTTATAGGTGGATAGCATTGATAAAAATTTTAAAGAAAAAAAATCAGATTTCCATAGATATCTAGGCACCGGCTCTAATGGGTTAAATGTACGAATTAAACATAAAACTAATACATTGAGAAACGATCTTCAGCGCAAGCAACTACAAGAATGGAAAATGACAGAATGGCCGATCAAGAACAACAAATTGCGCCATCGCAGAGTGATAGTATACAAACTTACATGTCGTCGCTGTTCTTCAACTTGTATTGGTAGCACAATACGACCTCTGAATCAGGGTTGGCTGGTAAAAACCACCAGCTTTTGTCACCATTTTTCGGCAAAAACTGGCTAAAACTTTTTTCCAGCATTACTACATAAGTTTTTTTGGGTACATACACTATAAGGGATCATCGTCACTCCTTACTTTATTGATGAGCTTTAGTCGCAATAAGTTCACTTTACTTTTTCATCATTCGATAAACATTTAGGCATGCATTTTTACAATTCAAAATTATCAATATCGCATTTCAATCAAGAATATGTTCCAAGTATAGGTGCAAGAATATGAATTATTATAAAAAATATTGTTATAAAGCTGTTGCGCATTATTCTTCTAAGTGTGCACGCATTTTGTTGCTTTGCGAATTTCATTCATTGTAACTAATTTTAATTGTTAATTGTAAATTGTTAAACTGTTAATTGTAACTAATTTTACTAATGTCAGTTTACTTGGCATTCCCTTCCTTTTGAATTATTTAATTAATTACTTCAACTAAACTTACTTAAGATAGTTAGACGTTAAATAAAATGAAATATAAGAATATGCATTCCTTGGACGTGCCTTGGAGATAATTCAATGTTATAACTACTATTACTTTCAGTCTTTTATTCGCATTTAAGGCCTCGTCAGACAAAACATAGAAAAAACACATCTAAAAGGAATAAAGTCAAAATGTAATAATCGATAAATTTACAATTCGCAGTTTTCAAGAAGACATTTGAGTATGATAGTGAATCAGGCAGGAGGCGGACGAATATTTTCTTAGCATTCTTTCGATTGTCATTGAAATCAGTGAACTGGAACGAAATCTTGATTTTGTGAAGTTATTGAAATGCTGCAAAATCGTGACTGTATATTGCTTGAGATATTCCCACATTTTCATCAAAAATGTCAGTGTTTGGTTAGTCATTGCGGCGCAAGACATACGAATAAAGTTTTATTCAAATCTGTTTAATTTATCTATTCTCTTGAGAGAGAAAATATCAACTTTTCCTCCCACAGCTATGTTGTACAGCCCGAGCGCAGTGAAGGATGAATAGATAGCTAATGGAGTGAGCGTTTATTTCCTCTCGAAAGAATGTAGCTTTTCATTTTGTGATTTATAGATGTCTGTTGTTCATTATATAATTGATGGCTGCGTCGCGAAATCTATGAATGAGCAAATCAAGGGACTGTATCGATATCTTGGTAGTCTCTGGCTAATCACAATTTGTTTGTAGACTTCTATGATTTGTCCTTTATAGGAGTTTGCATAGAAAAGTTAACTGTGGGAGGGAAAGTTAGCTTTGTGATTCCGTGGGACTGAAAAGTTGATTTTTCTTCTATGCAGTTTACGTGATAGGTATACCATAGCATTCTTGCTCAAATTCCCGAAGGAGAAATAGCAATCTGCCCGAGCGTAGCGAGGGCAGATTGCTATTTCTCCTTCGGGAATTTGAAGAATGCTATGGTATACCTATCACATATTTCATGGTATATTTGATATACCACATTTGATATACCACATTTGATATATCTCAAACACTTCAACATTTTATTGCAAAAATAACACAGTGATGAAACGAAAGGTAGAAGAAATACAGTGTGTCAAGGGAAAACATAGGATTCTCACATGTAGTGTACGAAATTGATGATTGCTTTGTATTCTTTGATAATTTTACACTATGTTTAGACATCTATTTATAGCTAACAGATAAAGTCACCTTTGATGTCTATTTCCGTCATTACTGGTGTTACTCAATAATGCATGATTTTGCAAGGCTTTCTATGTCCACAGGTTAATAAGTTCCACGAAGCTGGTAATTATTTTCCTGGTTGGAAATTATGAACCTGGTGCCATAGAAGTAGATAATAGTACACTAGAATGGAAGTTTGACATCTTGATTATGTACAATGATGGCACATGGAAAAATCTATGGTTTGCAAATCAGATTCGATCTAAAACATTGTATCATAGTCAAACTATTTGTCAAGTTAGTTGTGGAAGTTGTTGACAGCAAATTATAGGATCTTCATGAAGAGAATTTTAAGTGAGATGGTGGCATTGTTTCGCGTGAAATAGCCAACTATTCCATGGTTGGCACTGTGTCCACTGGTTCCACTGTGTCTATTTGTAGCAGTCATTGACAGCCACTATACAATTTTTCAATACTGGAATACGAATTAAAATTTGGTTCACAGAACCATCCATGATTGTGAGTGGTCAGTGGACTGGTTATAAGAACATCTCAAGAATTCACAGATAAAAATTCTTAATTATTGGATAATTTCTCCTTGAAGCGGTCTGGAATAATCACACTGAAAGCTTCTTTAGCTACAATCATCACTCAGATAAATTAAATGTCGCTGGAACTTTTCAATTATTCATTGAATGACACATGTGATATAGTGCGATGATATTTTGGAAGCTGACATTTGAAAGCATGCAAAGATTTTGAAAATTGTTCGAATATAATGAGCAGGGAAGTTCCTTAAAGTAAAATGAATACTCTAAGCTTTATTGGCCTCTGATTTCAAGCTAGAGCAATGCATTTTTTGTAAATCGACATTACAAGTTGCATATGTGTCTGATTATACTCTTGATAGATTATAGGAGCGATATTTCAAAATGATGAGCGTACAGAACGTTTAAAAGAATTTCATTCTTTATCATTCTGTCGCTGCAGTGTTCTGTAAATTCATTATTGCTTTTGTGCACATGATCTCTGGACAAGGGGCAACAATCCAGATCACAAAGTGGTTTGATAAATATAAATGCTAACCAGAAAATAAGGAAAACACCTCGTAAAGTTTGCATTTTGCCCCAACTAAGTTCCCCCGGCGTGTGCCATTTTCATGCAATTTCCATTCTAGGACTTTCTATGGTATTGTTAATTTCTATGCCTGGTGCAGACTTCTATGAAAAAGTAATGCATTATAACAGATAATGCATAGATTTCTTCGGTCATTATTTGCCATAATAACCACGAGCCTTCGGCTCTCGGTAATCATAGCAATAGTGACCTCAAATCTAATGAGTTCAATCACGGGTGGATGCACTGCAATCCATGCGGTATTATATTAACTGCATGATATCGAGTTCTTGGCACTAGTGTGAGGAACTGCACTGATATCTCAAATACATAGATTGTCAATGCAAGAACCACTTTTTAAATGCACTGATAAAGATGCAAAGAACTGTAATATCATGCTGGAAACATAATATCGTATAGCATATTGTGCTTCCAGCTACAACTGAACTCACTGTACTCACCGAACATAGACAGTTCGTTCAATTATGGTGGAAGCAGTGAAAACTATGCGGTAATAAACATTTCCTATTGATAAATTGTGATTTGTAAATTGGCCAATGATCATATTTTGAGCAAATGCCCAACAAGTACAATAGCGGGTACACGCTTATCATAGGACATTTGAGACTTGAGAATGCAAACTCTATAATGATGTTTGACTCGCTGATATAGGACACAATGGGATACATGAGAATCAATACAATTTAGACATAATTTTGGTGGTCCGTTTATATGATCTACATGTCAATCTGCAAAATAACCTGATGCTGATTAGTTGAGGAAGTCAAATAGTCACCGATTGAGCTCCCACGACGAGGAATATCAGCGCAATCAAAAGGGATGGAAAAGACTTCATATTGAGTTTCAAAATTTCATGATGCTTTGAAACAAGAACTGATCACTTTTATAGAAGTTTCAAGGAGGAACAAGACATGTTCCTATATTTCATTGGGCAACTGCGCATGTGGTTGATGCATCGCAGATGGCATAATGAGAGCTTTACCTTTGCCAAGTCGGTAGATAAGACTGATGAAAGTGAAAAAGCGGATGTAAAAACAGATTCCTGATGTAAATAAGCTATAATTCGAAAGCTGTTGACAACAACAGACGAAGTTGTTGAGATCAACTTCCTGCATCCTTCAAATGCTATTTGGATTTAGTCACAGCTTTTAATATTAATGAAACTTTGATGGTTCAACTTACCTCCAATATTGTACATGCAAAGTTGTATCATATTTGGATCACAACTAACAAGTATACTAGGTAGAGTAGTAGGCTAACTCAGCATTTTTTGACACTTTTTTGAGTCGACACTCCACCTGTATACTCTATGATTTTGACCTCTTTTGTGTGAATTGTGTGATGTTCCGCTGCCTCAAAGCTTGATTTGATGTTGGCTAACTATTTGTTATGAAAATGGGTGCAAGCATCAAGGGAAAGGAATCGCTAAGGAAACATCGTTGGGGGGGGGGGTGTTTGCTAAATTTTATCTGATTATTGCACACACGCATACTCACACACACATTTCAAAATGTTTCATGATTATATCCTGCAGAAGAGGTACCTAGTCATCTAATCGGTCGTAAATGACGCCTATAAATGAAAAATAATTTAATTGGTGGTTCATACGAATATTATTCATATTGAGTAGTCTCGACTGTTAAGGAAATTTTCGATGGTGTTTGCATCGAGAAAGTTAACACGCTGTTAACAATAAACTTCTACGCACAGAGAAGACGGTGTGCCTTATTCATACCGTGCGCTTTCCGCGGTGCGCGTGTGACTGACGCGGTATGAGGAAGGTTCGATGAAATCCACCGTAACGATGACGTCATCTCCTCAAGGGACAACGCAATAGCCAGAACTTATATGAATCAACGGTTAAATATACACTACACAGCTAGGCAGAATGAGCTGCAGGCGTTTCAGCGTCAGGTGATTCAGTGCCAATATTCACTGGCCACATTATAGGTAGGGTACTGGAATTACATTTCAATTGCACTTAGATATTTTAAATTTAGCAGAGCTAACTCAGATCGCCTTATGCTCCAATATTTAAGAAAATGCGAGGCGACTGTTCCTCCTGCTCGCATATACAGTCATCCCGGGTAGAGGTCGTTTTCAGCGCGCTATGTTTGACCGCTTTCGCGTGACAAATCAATATCATCAAATAACAACTAACCATATACTTTCTGGTGTCTAGAAAGGCTGAGAATTTCCCGACATTACGATGTGTTTTTGTGACAAGACGTGTTTTTGTGGCTAAGAACAACGTCAGTGAATTTTGGAGCTGAATCGCCGGCAAACCGGCGATTTACCTGAAATTTCTCATTTTACCTGAATCTTATAATAATTTCATATTGGGGGGGGGGTGTTACGGTCCCCCACACACCCCGGTCGCGACGCCTCTGGGTACAAGAATTGTAACGGTTATATCTCGTGTGATGTACTGACATAAGAATGTGGGAATTCAGACATTGTCTCCTCCCCGACAGAAGTTGGATCTGGATATGGTAGGCCTACGGATTTACCGCAGTTTATAAAACTGTTTAGAGCGAGACATGCAATCTATTTATGTCCATGGATGTTGTCCTGATGCCGTGAATGAAGCGGAACATAATCTGGGATATGCTGTAAAACTTTTCCTTTAGAGGCTAGTTCGCAACGTGCACTGATGACTAGGCTCACAGGACCCATGCAAAGTGCAATGATTATTGTTGGAATTGACTTATCAGCATCTTTTTACTCATGCTGCTCGTTGCAATGAAGTTATCAAGAGTTTCGGTAGAGACAGGCAGAGATAAAATTCAATATTTGTAGCAAAACATTTGCTTGAAAGACGCCAGGATAATTTGCTAGCCGAATGATTGTATTAACAATGTGACATTAAAACATCAATAACTGCAACAATTTACAGATGCTTTATCCAATAGAACCGTAAAACAAAATTCAGATATTGCTTTTGTTAATTTAATTCAAAAATTCATGGAAGATTTGATGTAGAACTAATGAAATAGATTTCAAACCTCAGGTCCGGTCAGACCCATTTTGATAATTTACCAAATTGCATAAGGGGTCGTTTAACCGTTAATCTGTTCTAAAGGTCTCAAAATGTCGACAACAAAGGTGAAAAACTTTGCCAACGATAGTCAAATTGCTTCCTTACACTGTCTGGCATACTGTGCATGGATGGCAAAGCGCACATCTCATACAGACCTGCAGGCAGCAGGGGATGGCCAAGTAATGTTGGTAGATCAACTCCAGACGCTGCTGGAACGCAAGCCTACATTACATGTAATGAAAGCATTATCCCTAACATTATCAAACATGCATTTCAATTTAATTGCTCCTTTCAATCAATTGATTTAAATTGCAATTACAAATCAATTGAATAAAATATTAATATAAAATAAATATTAATAAAAATAAGATATAATTTATAAATCAATTGATTGAAATATTGAATTAATGAGCAATCAATTGATTGAAATATTGAAATTCTACACAATCAATTGATTGCAATATTGAAATTCTATACAATCGATTGATTGACATGAATCAATCTATATGTACATGTACCAGAAAAGAAATCGTTGGGCCAGCAGAAGTTCATGCCGTTGTCCAAACGGCTCCCGTGTCCCGAGGATTTGTCGCTGACTAGACGGAAATTCTCTTTGTCTACGATTGCCCAATGGTCGTCAAATTGTGGCGATTAGTACATCAGCAAGGAATACGTGTGCGTCATAAAAGGATGTGAGTCATAGTGTCCGCTTGACAAAACAGTCAAATCAGCTTAAAACGGCTAGCCAACATTTTACCGTTGTCTCAACGAAAAACCAGCGCTACTTTCCCACTGGGTATAAGTGGAAGAATCTTGTATTGGACAACAGAGATTGGACACCTTGCTGTGATAGTTGTTGAATAATAAATGAACTAGATACTGGAAGCGTGTGCGCGAGGGTCGCGTCCATCAATGCAGGTTACATGTATGTGTGGTATACCAGACAAACATAGCAGTAGTATATACGCAAAGACATGCTGCTATAATTTTGATATCAAATTCTGCTGAAGCAAAATGAAGTATAACGAACAGCTCAAGATAGTTGTTAACATTTCGTAGATAGCTTCCTCTGATATTTGGCAACGACAATGAATCCATCGATTTTTTAAGTCACTTGCTTGATGCATGCGATGTCCTATCGTTTTGATGGAACTCCGACTCCGGGTAGTAAGTATACCCTCGACGACAAAACGTGCGCCCCACCCCAAGCATAATGAAAGAAACCTCATATGACCACATTGCGTCAGGCAGAAACACATAATGTAGCAGAATGAACTTATGCAAATTTATTCATGACAAAAAGAATGTAAACAATGATTTAGTTCAGCAATATCAACTTGCAGTTCAATATTTTGTTGCTCCACATTTGTTATTGCTCACATGATTCCAACCTCCCAGCCATGGAATTGACAATCTTTGACAAAGAGGTTTTGCAAATCTGAGCAATCTCCTAATTTCTGACCCACATGTTTGTGAATGCATTGAGTAGATGTGCTGCTTTGTTCTTGCATCTGCGCTTCTTCAGACGTCGTTCTATATCACCACAAGTTCTATATCAGATTTGCACAGGGTGAACTCATAGGCCATGGCAAGACTCGCGAACCTCTGGACTTCGAATGGGTCTTACTCATAGAAATTAATAATATCATATTTTATCTGCTTCTATGCCATTACTGGCATGGCATCGGGGAAGTCGATGACTTGGCGAATGAGTATGTTTCTGTTCCGCAGTTGGGCTCTAATCATTGCCTGTATTGATTGTTTGATTTATGTTTAAAACTGTTGTTTGAAAGGAAAATTTGATACCAAGACAGTAACAGATATAAACGAGGTTAAATAATTTGTTTGTTTTATGTTTCGGGTCTAGTTCTAGGCTGGAGTCCTATTATTTAATAGGACTCCGACTCCGGTCAAAATGATAGGACTCCGACTCCGGCCAAAATGACAGGACTCACTCACACTCCGGCCAAAATGACAGGACTCCGACTCCGGCCAAAGTGATAGGACTCGCACTCCGGCCAAAATGACAGGACTCCGACCAAAGTGATAGGACTCGCACTCCGACCAAAATGACAGGACTCCGACTCCAGCCAAAATGATAGGATTCGCACTCCGACCAAAATGACAGGACTCTGACTCCAACCAAAATGACAGGACTCCGACTCCGGTCAAAATGATAGGACTCTGACTCCGACCAAAATGGTAGGACTCCGACTCCAGCCAAAATGACAGGGCTCCGACTCCGGCCGAAATGGTAGGACTCCGACTCCGGCCAAAATGACAGGACTCACTCACACTCCGGCCAAAATGACAGGACTCCGACTCCGGCCAAAGTGATAGGACTCGCACTCCGGCCAAAATGACAGGACTCCGACCAAAGTGATAGGACTCGCACTCCGACCAAAATGACAGGACTCCGACTCCAGCCAAAATGATAGGATTCGCACTCCGACCAAAATGACAGGACTCTGACTCCAACCAAAATGACAGGACTCCGACTCCGGTCAAAATGATAGGACTCTGACTCCGACCAAAATGGTAGGACTCCGACTCCAGCCAAAATGACAGGGCTCCGACTCCGGCCGAAATGGTAGGACTCCGACTCCAACCAAAATGACAGGGCTCCGACTCCGGTCAAAATGATAGGACTCTGACTCCAACCAAAATGACAGGACTCCGACTCCGGCCAAAGTGATAGGACTCCGACTCCGGCCAAAATGGTAGGACTCCGACTCCACATCACTGTGATATTACTTTTATACAATTTTGGATTGATAGTGAATAAATATTCCTTAAGTATTCATTTTAGGAAGTGAGTACAAATGCATTATGCAGGTTTTTCAGCTCATTTTTTGAAGGATTTGCTCAACAGCATTGATATTCTGTGCGCGTGAGGACTGCATCGATTTAAAGATATCATTGAAAATCGTTAGAGATCCAATCTGTTCGACGAGACCAATCAGATTGCGCCAGAATTCAGCAGCGCAGTCAGACACCTGTCTAACTCACTGCTGCAATGGATTTCAATGGGAATCAACTTTCTGAAGTTTGCATTGTGTTGATGACTTTTGTCTTTGTTTCAAAAAGGGACAATATTGAAAACAATGAAAAACCCGGAAATTCAATAATGTGCACTCCAAAACTGACGGAACCAGGTAATGTATATCTCCACTTTCTGTAATTAAAGCTGTCGATCGTTAAAAGACGTTGTCATAAAAGTTAGGCTATTAGTCCGGCAGCTAGAACAAGACCGAAAGTGACACTTTCACAGAATGATGTGCACCCTATGCCTACTGCGAATGTGCGCGTCTGCTGAATTCTAGTTTGTTCATCTTCCTGTCAGACAGGATCAAAGAAAAGTACATGCAAATCCAATGGGACGCAGATTGCAGTTTTTGGTTGAAATGAAATGTTCTACGTTTTCGGTTGTTACGGTAAAAATACTTTGTCTAGAGCCACGTCTTCAGGTCATTTCCAATCATGTGTATGTGTTGCTATCATGTTTCTGATCGGCAATATGCGAGAATGTGGTTAAATGTGAACAAAATTGCTCAGAATGCCTGTGCTTGCCGACATTAGGAGTCCCGACAAATCTAAATGTGTTTAGCTGCATAGACAAGGGTACATGAACATATTAGGAAATCACCTGAAGACATTCCATGTCAAAAATTATGACTCCGGGCTTTGTGCTTTTCACTTAATCACAGATAAAACCAAAAATTTCATTCTTGCCAAAAACTACAATGGTCTTTCCATTGGATCTACGTGTTATTTTCTTTGATCGTGTTTGACAAGAAGAGGAACAAACTAGAACTCGGCAGAGGCACCGATTTGTAACAGGCATAGGGTGTACATCAGCCAGTGAAAGTCTCATTTTGGCCTCTTTCCCTGCAGAAATTCGTTCTGGCTGCCGGGCTACAGCTGATGCGAACGCAGAAAGAAGCAGTTCTTTTAAAAAATGCTTCTAAGAGAACTTCAATTCTGATACGAACGAATCCCATCAGACCGATAGCAACTACTCACCGTATTTGGTCTGTAGAATTCGATGGAATGGTTTTCCTTTTAAAGAGATGTTGCTTATTGGCAATCACAATTAAGCTGAAATAAAACAGAACTATAATAGACTTCTCTTAACCTATATAAGACTTCTCTTCTACGAAACAGAAAATATCAGCAATTAAAATTATATCAAAAATTTATAAATCGACGATTAAAATGAACCATAGCTATAGCTCCTCCTCACCTGAGTAGGCATATACTCCTCATTTCAGTGCCCATGTCCACTTCAACTCCTGAGATAGAGATCGGCTTATTCTTTTCGTACTTTTTTCCATACATATAGATTTTCATCGTATAACAAACCAAGAATATTAACCCCATATCATTTTCAAGCATCTTGGGAACAGATGTTTACGAACATTTTGCAACATCGTCAGCTGAATCTGTTTATCCTTCATTAGAATGATTTATCACCTAGATGCTTCAACCTTGACAGATGTTGTCAACACTCTTGTGTTAAATGAACAGAATTAACACCAGGTGATGACTTTGATCGCTATCAATATCATCAAACAACACATTCCGGTGGTGACTGCGAAGTTTTTCATCTTTCATTTCATTTGTCTACAAAATCATTCAATCACATGCTTAGGAAGAATCAAAGTGATTCAGATGGATTTATTCAAAACTATTGTGCAGTGATCATCAGAATTCATCAATAGTCGAATCAACGATGACATTTTCCTTTACACTTCTTTTGTTGGTATATTTCACAACCGGCTCCTATTCCGTAAGTAAAATTGATTTGTTTCTTATTTTATTCATAGAATATACAGATCAATTCAAATATAGAATGTAAAGATTAACGATATCAAGCCTGCATAACTTTATTCATATCTATAGGAATCCCTAAATTCAGGTTTGTAGAAAACTCACAGAAATCCGACTTCGGTCTTTGTTTAAGTTAGTGACACCATAGAATGGACAACAAGACTTTGTTGATGGTTCTGTCAGCTGGGCGCCGGTTTATGTCAGCACTGATGGATTTCATTCAAGAGGTTCAAGAGGAGTCAAATTTGTGAAACCTGCCATAGTTGCAGATTCTTGAAACAAGTCGACATAATGGCTATTTAAACAACAAGTGCAAATTATCCATTTTTATTGCATTTTTCGAGATCAAAATGTCTATGCCCGAGTCCGAAGGGCGAGAGCCCTAGAAGTCGATAATAGTAAACTTTCTACAGTATTGTTGATTTCTATGGCGTGGGCATAGTTTGTTGAACGAGAATAATGCAAATAAGATGGATATCTATGCACGAGTTGCGTAAGTAACTTTATATTTCACAGGATCGTCAGAATCTATGACCATCAGAATTTTATAGCTGTCAAAAATCTGCCTATATTTGTTATGGAATTGCAGATATCAACGGTACTTCTTCAGATGTCCAGGACGAAGCATTGTCCATCCATTCCTGTCCTTCGTATAATACAATTTCGGATTTCTGAAAAACATTGATGAAAAGAATGAGGACATTCGACATATTCTGATCAGTACAACTCCTCACGGACTCCAGCTTCATGACTTTTGCTGTCGACACACATCTTCTGTGGAACACAGAAGGGCAATTCCACGTGAAATGGAACATGGAATATAAAAATCAAAAAAATCAAATAAATCCAGTGGACCCCGAGCCACATTTTTTTCATTTTTTACGCTGACGATATATCAACCACTCAAGCCCATACAAAATCATCATTTCTGACAGTGAATCTGCATGTGTTATTTCATTTCAATTGAATCAAGAGAAGTATGCCAGATAGGCCAAGGGGGTCCACTGGACCCCCCTCACGTCTCAGAGGGTGTAGAAATTCCTATTTCTGTAATTAGATGAAAAATGATTTCGAACATGTCCACGATGGTGTATAAAGAGTGAAGGTCATCTATTCATTGTCTGCATCATGCTCGTAGATGTGCAATGTGTTGGAAGATCGCAAAATGTGAATATTTTGCTTTCGCACATGATCTCGCGTGACTGGTTGGCCTATATGAACAACTCGACATAAATCGATGTCCGAAATGAAAGCTATCATTATATTCATAGTTGAGCACCAAAAACTGATTGATAACAAACTTTCACAGCAGTAATGATAAGTTTGAGATCTCCACAGATGTTTTTGGTTCTAGAAGCACAGCAATTTTGACTCATTTTAGGTCTATTTCTGATAGCTTTGGATAAATTTGAAGGAATGTACAAATGGAAAGGATTAGCTGCATGAATTAAATCAATTTCATCAAAATCAACTATCTGAGGCTTTATGGTGACACAAAATATCATATAGCCGCCTCCTAGTACAAATGATGCTGTACTAAATGTGGTTGACTAACAAAAACACCATATTTTCGCACGTGTTTACTGAGAAGGCTGAAAGTCACTCAAGGGATTCGTTATACCGACCTGCTACAAGCAGACATCATTGTTTTACTTAAAATCAACTTTCCTAATGTTTTGATATCGATTTAAGCAGGTATACTAAGAATATGTTAAAGGGGTCCACTGGACCCCCCTCAAGACTCAGAGGGTGTGAAAAAGCTCAGGTCTCTGAGGGTTAATGCATTCCTGTTTTCTATATCAAAACTAATTGAATTTTCCTTTCTGGGGTTGATTATTGCGTATTTTGATCAGAAAATATTCTATTTTTAGATTTTATGATGTTCCTCGAAAATATCAGAAAAAGTGTATAATTTCCATAAAAGATATATATATCACTTGAAATGTATCAAACATTCAACGTTTTATTTAGTTGTTGCGTTTAAGATTGCATTATGTATCCCTCGCTACTATGGTGGCAGTTGATATCAACTGTTAACATTTACTTTCGATCCAAGGTCGCATGAAAAGCAATTTTAAAATGCAACGTACGAACGCAAAAACTATCATTTATTTGAATTGTGAATAGATTAATTGACCATTTTTCTTTAAAATCGGGGATATCTTAATTCATCCCCTTAATGACAAATACAATTATACTCTAGGTCATTTGCACATCTTTCGTTGCAATACGTCATAGCGCAATCGTGTAACGTACAAACGATTATAGGCCTATTCAGAAACAACTTGCACCAACAGCCGTGCTTTACTGCGTTCTGACAATCTCTTTTGAAGATATTCGTGCGTGATATGACTGAGATATCTAGGTGACTGTGTCTGATGTTAAATGACACCGATTCGATAGGTTGTGTGACTTTATTGGATAACAACAAGCACCGACTGAAATATTCATTAAGAAATACACAGCAAATGTCTTATATATGGCCGCGATTTCACCATGCCGATCGAATGAATGCCGTTTATGAATAAATGAGTTTATCAGAGCGTGGAAAATGATTTCGAATGAAGCGAAACAATCCAGAACAGAAAGAAGCTCACATGCAACGGAATTATAGAAGCTTGAAGGGTAGAGATCTGCACCCTAAAATAATGGACCATGTCTAAAAATGTTTAACCAACCAGCTCGTAAAGTTCATTACGAAAAAATCGATGCGTGAGAACGTTTGCTAAATGCTGTAATGCAGATGCGTGATGTTGAGAAATAGGCGTACTTGGAGTGTTCCTATAGTTTCTACTGATGTACACTATTTATAAGTTAACATGATATTCAATAATGCTAAGGAATGCATATATATTCACATGGTTATTTGGGAATGCGACCAATGTTTATTCGGGAAGCAATTAATAAATTTAGGGAGGGTGCTGAAATGATTACCTCCACTATGTAACGTACGAACGATCTCATTGTAGCGTACGAACGTTTTTAAATGCATCGTGGAGCTCATCCAGTTGCTTGATCATAATAACGATGCATTCACGTAGTAAAGTGGATCATCAAATATATTTCTAGGAGATATTAGCTTTCTATCAATTGCAGGAGAGCAGAAAATTTTGATAGCATAATAATAAATGTTTTTCGTGTCTCTTGAGTGAAACGTGCGACCGGTGACTGAACAATTTTTTCTCCATGATAAATGTATATTCGAAAGAATCAAGTCTGTACGTATTAACTGCAAGAGTTTTACAGGTGCATGGTAACAGCTGCGGATAGATATCCTTCTTCTATCAAAATGTATACACAGAAATATGTTGCAAAATGTAACGTACAAACAAATGAAATTGCCCATAAATTTCTCTGAATATATCTTGTATTTGATTATGAGGAGGAAACACGCCATCCTCTGCATTACTGACTCAACCAGCAGCAGGACCCCATCTGCATGCGTCATAAGTATTTCAACAGTTTTAGTTCATTTGTATTTCTTTAATAGAAAAAGGAATTTTTTCGAATAGATCCCGAAGGTTATGTGTTTCCATTATACAGGCTCCATTAGGGCGAACATTAATGAAAATCTGGATGACCAAACTTTTTAGAATACGTCAGACTTATGACAGCAACTTAAGACCGTTTAGGACAAAGTGGGAACGATATTTCTGAAATATATGGTGGGCATAGAAATATTCTATTATTGTCTGCATCTTGCATCATTTTTACAGCTTCTACATGAACCTTCCAAGCTCAAAATTTGTGAACAAATTGTTAAGTACAAACTGTACTACCCATTCTTGGAGGAATTCTGGAACGAGCTTTATGTCAAGGTAATAAAAGATTTTCTTGAATAAGACTTCCGATGAGTACTTTACATTATATAGATATTTTTTCCTTTATGTGTGTACATCCATTATTATTCATTTATAAAAATACATTAACTTGATTGCAAATGTCCACAAAATTATAACATCGCAATTAAAAATCCTTGCATTTTAGTTTGATATTTCCATCAATATCAAAAAAAAGCTTTGACGCAAAAATTTCGTTTGGAAGAATGAAAATTCATGTGCGTCATATAAAATAATTGTGTTCGGAGTACATGAATTTGCAAATTATGTGCCCAGAAAATATTTACAACAACAGAGATCTGACGTATTAAAAGCTTATCAAATACACAAAAAACACCAACACCCGTCAGTCCACCCACCGCACTCGCCAGACCCTGTAATCGAACCAAAGTCTATGATCTAGCTCGCATGGCAGAGCCGACAGTAGATTTGACGGCAACTTCAACGGTTAACGGACTTCGGTTCGATTCCTGGATCGGGCTACTTTCAGACGACTTTTTTAAATTGATTTAGGCTAATGATTGTCGCTATTTTTAGAGATTGAAAAAGTAATTAAAAACTATTTTAATTGCACTTCATGAAAACATCACAAAACTTGTGCAAAATATACATAGTGCTGGTTTTATCGTTCCAGAATATGATTCACAGAGTTATGAATAATTGTTGCAATCAAATCCAGAGATATCTTATCAACCAGTCTTATTTATAATTTCCATACATAAAGTGCTTCAAAGCAAGCTTCTAATTTTGATCTTATAAATTTCAGCATGGTTGTAGACAAATTGCTAAATCCTCCAGTCGGGGTAGCGTTGATGAAGCGTCGAAAGGTGGTATTGATGGTGAGTAGGCCTATGGCTTAGGTCAAATGGCTTAAGTCCTATAAATCTATCTAGAATTAGAGGTGGAATTGCACTATGAAGGCCTACTGCCCAATCAATACGTAGCCGATAGCAGTTAGTTTGATATCTGTGGAATATTGTCAGCATGGAGTGCAGCTGGTGTGAAGTTCTAGCTGCAATTCCAGTGCCCCTCAAGCCTCATTTTCAAATAAGGTGCTGTGTAAAATTTTCATGGTATTTTGTGGGGTACTCGCATCATGTGATGCAGCCTTTTCAATCTTGATCAAAGCGCCCATTCGCCCAGTCCCTTCTCGTTGACATTTGAGGAACATGTTGTATTTTCTGGAGATTTTTCATGGAGAAAAAGATGGTTTCTAAGGAACAGCAAGGGATATCTTATATTATTACTTAGATGCCGCCCTAAACTACAACTGGCAAATTTGCTTGAGGTTGAGGATGCTTGAAGTATAGGGAGAATATCTATCTGAATCAATCCGGCTTTATGTCATGACATCAAAGCACGGCCGCGCGAAAAGAGAGCTGATGAATATTTATGCTACAGGTTATCATAGAAAAATTGTGATGAATAGACATTTCAGGGCACTAATGTTTGAAGCATCTCTACGCTGATGCTGGTACACCAAACAAGTGGACTACCGACACGATGGGTGACAAGGTAGACTTCATCTACAAGAATATATCCTCTCTGTAGCATAATAATTTCATCCTGTTCATGTAGTTCTTCCATTCAAAGTCTTAGCACACCACTTAGGCGGTATTTGTTCAAATTTGTGTTTTGCAACTCTTATTTTAATAAGAAATTGCAATATTGAATTTTTAGATTTCTACCTTGATGACGCGAGTGTGCAAGGACGAAATAAGAGTGGAAAAGACAGATACGAGTATTCTCGACACTTGGCTGTTCTCAATTATATATATTTTATCCGGAAAGGTGTTTAGCAAACTTTAATACATATTGATGATATCGGGTATGGCCGACGCTCTTAAAAAAACCTTGATGCAGTCTACACTAAAAATCAAAAATCTAACTGAATCACATACAGAGGTTTTGCAAGGATATTTTCTAAAGGATTATTAAATGATTGCAGAAAGAAGTTTGCGACAGAATTGTGGAGTTCGACCAAAAAAGGGAATTGATTTGCGAATAATTGGAGGAAAAACTGCAATTCCACATTCATGGCCGTGGCAGGTTAGTATCATGACAAAATAATCCAGGTTAAAAGATCGAATTTCAACAATTACATGTCAATTTAGATGGGCCTGTGTACAAAGGCAGCAGTCTCCATGGCACAGTGGTTAAATGCTTGGCCTAGCGATCTTTCGGTCCAGAGATCGAGCCCGAAGTCGGCAGGAAGGGCATTCTATCTAAAAAGTCACAATCACAACACTCCAGATAAAAGTTTATGTCAGTGCCGTCCAAGCCCCCAGTATGAGGTAGTAGTGACGTTAAATCATATTTTTGTGTACATATCTAAGCACGATCTCATGATGACTAATATGAGATATCGCATAAGAGCCTATTCTGTCCAATTGCTAAAATTTCAACTTGCACAGGCTCCTATCTGGACAGAGCAGGCTTCCATAAGAAATCGATAAGCAACATAGTGCTCCCCTTTTGTGCTTAGTGCTGTATGACACACTGGTCCTTATTTCTTCCTTTAATGATCTGCTTTCTTGTAGATTGGAATATCATTCACGAAGAAGATGCCTTTTCCGATCTGCGGAGGAACTTTGATTGATCGTCAATGGGTGGTCTCATCAGCTACCTGCCTCGCCGGTCACCTCAAACACTTGGATCTTCCTCGTGGAGAGCCGTTCGAGTTGAACGGAGGTATTATCATCAATCTTGGATATCACAACTGGCTGAGTGATGAAGAGTCTCAGAGGAGGATAACCGTGAAAGAAATTATCATTCATCCACAATACAATGACTCAAAATTTACCAATGTCTATGACATCGCGCTTCTAAGACTGCGTGAAAAGATAACTCTGAGTGATAAAATTCATGTGGCTTGTCTTCCAAAGCCCATGATGGAGTTCTCAGCAGGCACCAAATGCATCATCCTCGGATGGGGAGATCGAAAGATTGGTGATCCTCTCCCAGCTGCTCCGGCTCTTCAAGAGGCAAGAGTCCCAATAATGTCCATCAGAACGTGCCAACGAAGGCTCCCCTTGAGTGAGATTGATTCCAAGCATGTCTGTACATACACGGGTGGAAAAGGCTACTGTCACGGCGACTCTGGTGGACCTCTTCTGTGTCCGCAAGAAATAGGTGGGAAGAAACGATGGATTTTGTATGGAATAAGCAGCTTCATGGCTGGTAAATGCGGGAATGGCACAGATGTGCTGATGAGAGTGAGCCCTCTCACGAATTGGATACGAAAAATGCAAGATAAGATAGAAAACTGAGATGCTACATATGAAATTCATGTTAATATGTGATTGCGAGGATATCAACACTGCGACTTTAACACTTCTTGAATATGAGAGAATCAATATATCCATTGAACAAAGTGATAATTCTATCGATCTATTATATCTTGCATGTTTGCCGGTTTGTCGGTATGTTTATGTTTTGTCATTCTAAGCCTTTTTGACTGTTTCATTTGCCTCGCACATGCATAAAAATTTGCTGTTAATTTATCATATCATTTATCGCTTTTGTTGCAATACGCTTCGGTATAAGACATGAAAATCTGACAAAATAATGGATGAAGCAATTCAGAAAAGGTGTTCTTTCTCAAAGTTTGCGACAGGGGTTAACTAAAATTAAACGCAATCACCCGACGTGTGTCGTCTACACAAACAGTCTCATGGGCGAAGAGATAACCATGCAAGGGGCTCACAAATTTGCAAGAGAAAGATGCTAGTCGGATCATCTCACACCGTCTGCTAAATTTTGGCATTTTCGTTGTAATAAACAGCTTCCAAACCAGCTCTATAGGTGGACCATTTTGCGTCCCTTCCGTGAGAAGATGAGGCAAGCTGACTTCTCTACATGCGGAATGGACCACTAAGCACAAAAAATTCTAAACAAAAGCTCCCTAATGGATCCCATCAAGAAGAATTGACCCACTTCTTGGACTCGAGTCCATGCGAACCCGCTTAGTAGTATGACCTGCGCCTCAAAATAACTTTCTATATTCAAGGAAATGTAAAGAAGCGAATTCACAAGCAACTCGAGAGCAGACAAATTTTTGTTGCATTCACGACATTTACATGTATCAATCAAGAAAAGTATTTAAGTATGGATTACCGTACCTGTCAGATTAAGAATGTAAAATAAGTGAATCAAAGACATCATCGTTTATATCGGAAGCTCGGAATCATTTCAAAATTTCATTACTAGATTGAATGTTTTGTCATTAGTCGAACTCCAACTTTTTATAAAGATTTTGAGCAGAAGCATTTGAGAAGATTTTTTGAGAACGCTCACTTCTAGTTTCGAGCAGGCAGAAAATCAGTGTCTCTGGTGATAATGGACATCATTAGTTATTCTCATTCAAATGTAGGCTCCGTGAGATCCTAACAAAAGCGTGCAATTTCTAGATGGTAATTTAATTCAAAATTATTTGAGTTTTACATAAAAGTTCAGCATAGTCAATCGCATTGATAACACAATTTCTTCGTTAAAGGAAGTCGATCAACAGGGCAGACAGGTTTTTCAAGAAGCCAACGTTCTATACACGAGCGGCAAAAAAAGTGACCACAATGCGTGATGACCGGATGTGAAAGTGATTCTAGACAAATCCCGCAGACTTTTTCAGCGCTCACTTCCACTGCAACGAGTCCTCTTTCACCGAAGTCGACGTTGAAATTCACATTTTGTCCGATTTCGAGATCAGTCAGTATATTCTGACGATGAAAGCATATGATCCAAGGACCACATGCGATTTCTCCTGTCTCTCTTGTTTCAGAAATGGTAATTATTTTTCCACAAGCACGGTCAGCGTTCATTGTTTAATGTCTCACCTTAGCCGATCTTTGAATAAAACAAGCTATTTATTAAACAATTTATTAAACAATTCATGTATGAAATCTGAATTGCGACTGACTGGTTGATCTGTTATCTATTAAATGAGATCTCAGTCTGCTATTTTGTTTTTTAAATCGCAGTTCTAGGAATTTCTGTCATCATCATAGACCTATTTATAGGAAAGACGAGATTAATTATAAAAATGCGATAATTCTCGGGAAAATTATCCTAATGGGAGAACTTCAGATTGAAACAGACTTTGCAATGCTCAATATGCCGAAAATGAAATGAATTCTGGAGCTCGTGAGCCAAAGTCTTGATGAGAGTATGATATACAATTGAACTAGAGGACGGAAAAATTGAAACAACAATGATTAAAATCTCCCATTATGCATGGAAACATGATCATGCGAGGAAAAAGCAGCAACTGAAGCTGCGGTCGAAACCTCCAACTATCGAGCTGCTTGGCAAGTTTTTGACCACTGACATCCAACCACATGGCGGAACCACTAGCCGTTTCTAACCTTTGAACCTTTTATACCTGCTGAAGCATTAAGATCTTCACGATAGGGTTGGAGCCCGCCCGAGAGTCATTAAAGGGCTACCATTATTTGGCACGATGGAAAAAACTGAAATCTAGTACGTGAAATGGGATATTTTCCAGACTATCGTCCTATAAGTTTGGCGCTGAAGTTCTCAAGCTGTTTTGTGAGATTTGTATTTTCACTTCAAGGCAAACTACCTCTATATTGTTATCACCATTTCTCCTGTGGATAAATTCTGTGAATCAACGAATCAAGGTGTTTATAATTGATAACACATGTGTCAGTTTTGCGACTGCAAATTTTTGACAGAAATAAAAATAGCAAATTGATGCTTCGACCATCTGAAGCGGCCATCATCAGAATTGTATTTTCTAAATCATTGCATTTGCTAAGTTATATGAAATCGAAATCACTTATACTCAAAGAACTTCGCCTAAAAATTAAGAGATGTCTTCACATATGTACTAATCAAGCAACTTAGTTCTGAATCACTTTGTCCGCTAAGAGATGGTGAACGTAGCTTGATCGCAACATTTCATAAATCGAAACATCGCATCTGTTCTTCTAATTTCCTTTTCTTTTTTGATAATTGAGGATGATAATATTTCGGAGGCCTTCCCCAGTGGTCGATATTAACTGACTTTTCGAAATTTATCAGTGTCATCAATCGACGCAGATTTCAAAAGATCCAAATATTCGGATTTGTTCATTAGTTATCAAAAGAAAAGGAAATTGAAAAAATTCTCAATTAAATTCTTCCAAAGGAACTCATAATGATTTTTCATGTAAGAAATCGCTAATAAAGACAATGTTGAGGCGTGCTTTCCAACTGACTTCTGACTGGAGTATATTCAATTATGAAGTCAAACGATTGAGAGAAATTCTTACTCGACTTTAGTATCCGTCATCACTAATCGACTAGGGTGTGTGTCGCATCGGGGCGGGCCTCCACGTGCGGGCTGCGGGCTCGAAGGTGCGGGCGCGGGGCGGACCGCTTCTTAGCTTCCAAAAAATTCCATTAACCAATTGAATGTACCTTAATTGGTCTTATATATACTTTAGAAAACAATTTTCGATGTTGGACGAGCCTAAGAGGTAGGAAATTTTGAATTGAGTCAAAGCCAAGTCACTTATTCGCATTGCAGTGCAGATATGTTGGTGTGATAGAAAACATAGACCCTTGTACTCAGGAATAGTCACTAATATCATTAGTTCACTCAGTCAATAGCAACAAATCAAATTTGCAAATCATACTAGCTTCTTTGGGATATCGATAGTCCATTTGCTGTATCAAAATTTACGCCGATCAAACTGCCCATAGTGCCGGATTGCTAGATAACTGCGTTAGCTAGAGTGTACCGGTACATGAATTATATCCAACATGCATCTATAACGGAAACAGTAATAATTCAAAGCATATGAATGTGTCATTCAATGTTGTATAGTTTGCAAGTCTGTTTGAGGACTCATTAGAAAGAAAACCTTCAATACTTTACATTTACTTAGGGTCAACATCCTCATCCACATTGTGCAATGACATCTCACACCGATGTCATATCATCGTATCAATTAGGCGAATAGTGGACGATTAGTCATGAAAAGTCAAAGAACAGAATATTCTTAATAAAGAGGCAATATGTGTTGTTGTTTTACAGCGTGAAGACACTGAATTCATTGAGCGCGAAAAATAAATCATTCACAACGATTGTCACTTTTAAATATTTATGACATGGCCAAACATTGAAGATGAAATCACAAGATCGCCTGTAGAATCGTTTAGAGACATACTGGAATATCATTCAGCTGAAGATTGCTTGAAATGGATTATGAAGATCCATCATCCAAAAAATGTGAGCGAGAATCGTAAATCTGTGGTCACAATATCAACTTTCATAATTTCCTTATGCGTGTACAGGCGTTGTTATCAGTTCGATTTCATTCATATTCAAGCAGATGTTATCTCCCACGTAGATCTTCCTCGACGAGAAAAAATTAAACTAGGCGGCATTTGCATCAGAAGATAACTCAAAATATACAAGAAGTCCTAACTAGAGCCACTGTCAGAGTCCAAACTGGTTTTTAAAAAGACAGAACATGGATTTGACATCCACCATGGAGATGAAGAAAGGGTGGTTTCTCATCATTGTATAGAACATCAACACCTGAAAGAAGATTTAAGGGTGACAATATTGAAAGAAATAAAAGGAAATGATCAAAAACGAAAGGTGGAGGAGGAACTGAAATTCATTAGCCAACTAATGACTGACTGGCCTCATGGCCTTAATATGCAGCATGTGCTACAGAGGTCAGCGATCTATGAACCTAAATCTCCTACTTCCCTATGACTTTTGTGATTGCTATTTTTATTTTAAAGAATATCTTGGAATATATCTTAGAATATCTAGGTAGTCTATGCATGCATATGATGGAATACTTTAAAACTGTTTGTCGTTTAAAATTGTAGGATGAAGATTGGTCAATCTCTGTCATCTTGTTGCCAATTGAAACCGGTAGAGACCAAATAATTATTTCATTTTTTGATTTTTGCGACGTTTTCATCCTTTAAAAACTTGATAACGCATCGTTCATCCGATCCGTCGCCTCTGGAGTCGTTCATGAGAAAATAATTTTCTCATTTCACTTGAGTCCAAACTGGTGTCATCTTAGTCATCTATTGTACTCTCTAGACCTTTGCAATAATATAGATCCGATCCCATGAAACTGTCCAATTTCTCAGTCTAAACATGGTACCGTGGCGCGTATCACAGCTACAATGACGCATTGCGCTTTAGGAAATCCTCTCAAAATGCAATGCTCTCAAAAGGGGCACGTACTGGCTATAAAATATGTCGCTCAATTGGTTGGAAGATCGGGCTTTCCATGCGGCATGGGCCATAGTTGCGGGGCGGGTTTTAGAATGAGGGACGCGGGGCGGGGTTCACCCTAGCTGATCGATAAATGTGTCCGTGATTTCCTGAGCAAACAATTATCTAACAACGATGTGAGAAATTGTGAACAAAAGCTTAATTATGAATTATCTGACAACAATAAGAGTAAGGACAGAAAAATTATCATTCTTCCTTTTAAGGATGAAAAGGCGTCAACTTTTGTGCGCAAAAAGTTGAATTCGTTGAACTCACAAATTGGCACCAGCATTACACCAATTCAGGAGTCAAAACATAAAATCATTAATAACATCATCAGTTCCAAAGCTACATCTGATTAATATTCCCGATGTGGTCTACGAATATAAATGTTACCTGTGCGAAGCAAGTTACATCGGATTCACATCGCGTCATTTATTTTAGAGAGTGAAGGAACACAAACAACAGTCATCGTCTATTGGTAGACATAAACAACAACAACACGGCGACAAGAACATCCGACTGTCAAATTTCAGAATTTTAAAAAGGTGCCCAAACAGATACGATATTTTATTTTATGAAATGCTGCGATCAAGCTCCGTTCACCATCTCTTAACGGACAAGTGATTCAGAACTAAATTGCTTGATTAGTTCACATGTGCAGATATCTTTTATTTTTTAGGCGAAGTTCTTTGAGTATAAGTGATTTCGATTTCATATAACTTAGTAAATGCAATGATTTAGAAAATGCAATTATGATGATGGCCACTTCAGATGGTCGAACTATCAATTTGGTATTTATATTTCTGTCAAACGCATACATGTATGTCGTCAATGGATCTTGCTGTAGTTGATAATAAGCGTGCTAAATGATACATGCATTTCTTAGTCATTATCAAATTTTGCATAAAAACATATTCGCAGTGCAAGAGGAATCGGTTAGCTAGGAGTGGACTAGAATTTCCTCCCATTGGAATGCCTTTAATCTACCTGAAAACTAAATTGTCGAATGAGACGTAGGTGTGATAGAAAGGCTAAGGAATGCACAATTCTCGAAAGTTCAGATTGGATAAAAAAAATATAGTGTTCTGGAAACTTTATTTAAGATAAAAGGGTTTGAAGTTGTATGCACAAGTTATTCATTGCACAGACGTACATGTAGGAACTCTTAAATCATATTATATTTAATTATTATCTTGCAATGTTGTAATTCCTCTAATTGAATAATCAATTTATTCTAGAACGAATGTCGTCAGGGTCGCCATAGGTCAAATTAAATCACACGCCCGGACTTGATTTGATGACCGGGTCGGCAAAAACTACATACTACAAACCACAACTACCACAATTTTATACAAATTTGCAATATATGTTTCAATCAATGTTGAATAAAAACAAGAAGCAACTTCGTCAATGAAGGCTAAAGAATTGGTGCTCTCCCAATTTTACGACAATCATATATCTTAAATAGACATTTACCTGCGCGTTTCTTCTACACGGACTAAATCAAGAGCACATTACTTTATGAACTTAGAATGACAATTCGTACACAAGGTTTTCACGGAATGAATTTTTGTCTTGATGCTTTATCAATTACTAATGTTCGCATTGATCACATAATCCCCTAAACGCTTTAGATAATCGCTATGTTTAGTGCTTCACTAATAGTTTATTAAAAATGAAGCATCTTCGCGCCATCATATCATAAAAGGAGAGTCATGGATCAAAATTACTATTCATGCGCGTTGAACAAAATCGAGGGGGCGGCGGATCTGAACTTAAGTGTTCTAGTGATCAATTTCCCGAGGTGCCATCCTGTGTGGTTTTGGTCACAATGATCTCCACAAAGTTAGCTATAAAAAGATAGTTCGTGGTATGTTTGAGCGATAGTGACAATTGATATGCCTATTATGCACCAATTTTATGGAAATTTGCCAATTCCCTAAGATATGAATGACATTTTGGCCTAAACAATGTCTCACTATTCAGGGCTAGCTATTGCAGCCAGTTCTTGCATCTTCCAAAACCTCTGCAACACTGAGACTGGAGATTCGAACTCCTGATGCATGTGGACTGACACGACATTAATACATGTGCAATTAATAATAATTAAGTAGACCTAATTGATTAATCATTGGAATACTAAGACGAGAAGTGCCAAGTAAATTTTCTCCATAGAATTCAGGTCTACACAGGCCCATACTAGACATAGTTCACAAGCATCAGCATCATGACAATCACATGTTAAATAACGGTACCATTTTAAGTACATTTTTAGAGGGATTTTTAATGTAATTTGTAATTCTGAAAGTTTATAATACATGAAATGTCAATATAACATCAAACACCATGTAATAGTAGCTTGTGCACCATAATATTATATTTTACAACGATCGAATCATTATTTTGAAAGTTCCAACGTGGTGTAATCACAGATTTTGATTTTGTCCAAAGTCACCCCGCTATCCAAAGTCATCCCATCTTGCGGTAGATACTCAAGACAGCAATGAAGGGAGCCCGCTCCTGGGATCCGGATGCATTCCAAAGACGGTGGGGATAGGTCAAAATTACGTTGATGAAACTGTAGTGAATAGTCAGTGTGGGGAATTGATAAGAGCTATTGGCGATCTATTCTTGCTTTCTTGTCTCGACACCCCAAATTTTAGTCCGTCCCGGTGCCCCTGGAAACCATGAACTTATTAGTCTGACACGCAAGAGTCTGACATCTTGTTGAAATCATAGTTACTTCCTTTCCAAGTTACTTTCCACTTCCTCTACGTCTTGATCAATGATATGTGAGGTGAGTTTGTCCTCAGAATCGTATCGCTTTTCACCACCCAAGCTGCTCTCAAAGAGGAGAATGTTCATGTGTTTTGCGCTTATACATCTCTTTACGTTTCCCTTGATAAAGGCATATGCTATAACGGAAAAAACATATCATCAAAATCAACCGTGAATTCCAACGATTCAAAATAGGATCGGGATCAGTGCGGTGGAATCGGTCAATTTTCGGAGAGATTCTGAATCCGGCCAGAAATCCACCGAGTTCAAGTGCATATTCAGGTTCGGATAGGCGATGAGGCCTACCCGACATAACTTCTTACGAATTGTAGTCCCCTTATCTCAAGTATACGTTGTTACTATCGAATAAGATTGGTATTCGAACAATCAGATTACAACAATCAAATTACAAACAAGTGACTGTTCTGCTTCTTCCAAGAGAAATGGGTTCCTCTATATTTAATCAAAAAGTTCTGAAACTGCGAAATATAAATTTGCAGCCAAATGATAGCTACGTACATTTTTCGGGAAGCTTGCATATCTATGGGATTTAATTTAGGCAGTGGCTATTACTACGGAAGAGGTGGTGGCAACACAGCTTTGAAGGTATATGTCTCGCTATATTTAGAGGTTTCTGAGGCGTTACAAGAGATAGAAGATCGACGTATTAAACTTTCGAACCTATCTACAGCAACAAGCTCAGAAACACCTCCAACAATTAGAAAAACTTCTTTAATACTAGAAGATCTTCTTTTGTACTTTTATCGCAGTCACAACCTGAATAAATGCTCCCGAGAGCAAATTCGATTGATTGCGCATTTTTAATATACTCAATGGAATTAAGGATTGCTGCAAAGAGTCAATGCCAGCTTGTTTCTTTTACCTTTTTCTCAATTAACTTCATGTAGCGTAAAATCACGTGCTTTTGAAGAAACATATGGAAATTTCAAAAAACAGTAGGCAAATTAATTGATTGTTATTTAAAGTGTAGCTCTAAAAGCATATTTTTAAATTAGTTTTCTAGTGCTACAAGCATGGAGTAGGGATATATAGGGATGCTTACTCTATGCCGACAAGTATCTACCTAGTTCGAGAACTGGCTAGGGGTGATTGTTGGGACTTCACTTTCAATAGTGTCTGACAATTTACTCTAATGCCGATCTGGATCTCATAAGTACATAAAGAGGATTACCCTCTTGACAAGGAAGCCATGGAAAAGATTTTCTTTCAAGTCATTGTTTCTGTTGAAAAAGCGGGACCATTTTCATTTCATTCATGCAAAACATTGCTCTGTTTCCTGGAATATTGGAGGATTGCCGAGATGAAAATAGGCTCACAATATATTTCAAATGTCCCTCAAACGAATTTCGAAAAAAAGTCAACTGATGGCGGCAATGAGACAAGAATTTCGAGACTGAGATCCAACTTAAAAACTTTCTTATTGTGACATAATAGCCTCAAGTGAATACTTTCGGAGGACACATCTACCATCTAATAAGTGAATTGTCGTTGCCTGATTATAATCCGGTGTCCCCATTCAAAATGACTTGCAGAAAACTGAATTCATTATGTTTTACACAACCACGAAATTCACGCAAAATTGTATCTATTTGTTTGTCTTTGTTGAATAGAAGGTTACATTATACACTAGAATTTAAATAAAACACATGATTGGTTGCTCGGTAGAAAACATTGTTAACTTCTAATTATTAGTAATACTATCTCACACATATATTGAATCTCTAATAAGTTAATTCATTCATTTGAAACATTTTAGCTTGGTGGAGAATATTAATGAGCTATAATAATTCATGAAGACTTTTGCGATATTATCGAAGTAATTCAAACTAAGATTTATTTTGGACCATATACCGGATAGCCATAGGAATCTGCTGGACTTTATGTGGTAGTAATGTCTAAAAGCGATTCACCAGTCAATTTGAACGAATAATTGTGACTCACGATTTTATTATCACACTGGTTTGTTTCATTCTCCCTTGTCACCTTCGGATTCTACATGCTTCAGTAGCAGTCAGTGGTTTATTGCGCGGTCAATTTTGTCATTCTGTCGTCATTACTAGCATATTAGTGTAGCTTGTGGTTGAAATACTTTTTTGTTGGATGCTGCGTTGAATTATTGATTAAAACTTTCCTAGTGTATAGACTTAATGCTGATGAAGCCTTTGAATACAAAGAGGCATTCTGTAATTGCTTACTCTAAATACAGGTAAATGTTTTGGAGTCGCATACAGCTCTTGCAGGCAACTTTTTGTAAGAATGAACAGAGTCGCCAACATAAATTTATTAAAATAGGCGAACGTCGCGAATGCTTTCGGGACCTCGCGATGTCGACTTATTTTATTAAATTTACATTGGAGACTCAATTCGTTCGTAAATGTGTTGATCATAAGAATTGCTTTAACAAATTTTTTGCTATGTTGTCTTTCGACGGCGTTTGAGTCGATGTGAAAGTAAAGAATTCAATCTGTAAGCTATTTCTCCATTTGACTTGTCAACCCTTATCAGGATGTTTTTTCTTCCTCTAATACCTCGCATGCATTAACTAAGTTCGTCGCTCAATTCACTTAAAAAATCAGTTCGCTTACATCCTTTCCGTCCATGTTCGCAAGACAACATGACTGGTAATGTGGCCCACTTGTTAGGTTTTAAGCAGAAAAGGTATCTATCTGTGCTTATCGACCATTTTAATCACCGTAAATGTGTATGTTGCAAAGCCAATACGTAACACTTTCAGTCAAATCATTAGTGTCTGTTATAGCTTGCCGGTACGTACCTACTTCGTCATTTATCAATTCCAGATCAATTTGCTTCATTCTTACTTTATATATATTGAATACATTTGCATCTTATTTGTATTTAACATTCTATTATTGATTGCTGAAAGTACGATTGTGTTTTGTTTTAGTTAGCACTTTCAGCAAGCTGATGCTCTGTGGACAGGAGTCTGAACATTCTGTGGACAGAAATGATGTTTTGTGCGTGAGAATGATGACCAACCACAGAGAAATGATGTTTTGTGTGCACATGACCGAATTTGTCCAGGACTGACTGTCATCGTCGCCCATTAAAAAACAAGAAAACAAGTAAATACGCAGAAGTACCGAGAGAGTTCAATAAATCCAGTGAAACACATCTTTACAATCAAGTAGGCGGAATCAACAATGCAAAAATCATACCAAGATGTATATGAAAAGTTGTGAAGTGGATATTTCAAATCGTTTTCATTCAGTTCACTCGGTACCAAACAATTACTGATTACACTCGACTGCTGTAAGCTGCATTGTAGAAAAATGGTAAATTACTTGCATCATGTTCTCTTCATTCTCACCATGAACTCACATGCAAGTGTTGCATTCTCATCAAGAATTCCCATAACAGGTGTTGTTGCATTCTCATCAAGAATTCACATTTCAGATATTGTATTGTTCAAAGCCGTGGCCATTTTTGTAGCCCATGACTAATCGAACTGACGCTTTGCAAACTTCTGTCTATCGGATTTATCATCCATTCTAGACATTTTAATCCATTTTGATCAGTTTGGACATTCCCCATGCATGCTGATTATTCGTTGTAGAGCGAAGCCAACGTCTGCAGCTACAAAGGAAACTGAAATGTCAAAGTCTCTGGACACATTTATAGCCATAGTTCTTTTCAAGGATAGAATTGTAGTAGCTCAATCCGTATTGCGACCTTACCTGCAATCTGATTCCGAAATGATGCGAATTTCAAGTCTGAATTTAATGTAGCATGGACTTATACATGGATGTCAGTATTTTTAATGATAGAATGTCACTACGTCACTACAAGCTATCAGTCTAAAAAGGCACTACTGTCATCAAGTGTATATTTTTCAGACTGATGAAGACTGATCCAGTTCAAGAAGGAATCGATGCAGTTATCAAAAGTAGCGAGGAAACATGGGAAGAATTTGCTGCTTCATTCTTAAACCCCATTGGTAAGTTGCGAAAGAAAATGTTAAAATTTGGCAAAAACATTGAGATAATAATGAATTAGAGGGCCTAGCCAACGTATTCTCTCAAAATGCATTTTCACACAGTCATTGAGGTATAATCTAAATATCGCGGTGACTATCAAACTTAATTTCTAGAACGCTTGGTAGTGAATTTGAATTAGGAATCGCACCAGCCTAAACGCTTTGCTGCTTTCTCATTCAATTTTATACGCGAGATTAAGCCAATTTATATAAACATCAATTTGATGGTCTGTTCATTCAAGTTGATAAATGAATGCCATAGACAATTAGATAGATGTGAATTATAAAGAGCACTTCTTTTTTTGCCTATCATCCAAGGCTGGACGCGAATATTCGAGCATCGTCAACAAATCCAACCGAATTGCACGAATCTTGTTTTTTTATTGGGGGGTCAAAATAGTAATTCTAGCTTCTTTAGGCTTTCGGGTTTTCTCAAGCGTTCATCCTGTTTAAACCCTTCTATGAATACACTTATCACTGCAAAAGCAATATCTATTGGATGTCGTCTAGCCTAATCATGAATCGCTTTTTGAATTGCATCTGTATGCTGTGTTACTCTGAGTGAACTCAATTTGACCCATGAATTCGAGTGGTAGCTATTTCTACCATACCGACACGGATCCCAAGACGCCCAAATATGTGATCAATTTAAAGAGGAGATCAATGCTGTCCAAGTGGTACCACCCCGACCTCGTACGATGCGTAGAACTCCTGCGAATTTCATTTATTAAAACTCTAACTTTTGAATGATACGCTCGTCGATAATGGAAGAATGCATGTCATGGACAGCCAAATGCACACCAACGCCAACTATATGTTGTTTCCGATCGCTATCATGGCAAATTTGCGTGCGAATCGTATGATGCAAAATACCGACATTCGATTTCTGGGATTAATTTGTATTCATTCGTTCATGACTTTTAATTACCTAATTATTTGCAGGATTCTCCACTAGGGTAGTTGTTTAACTTTGGTATCTTCCGTTTTCTGGATCCTTCGAATTTTTTTGACCGTGTCGTGTCTTAATTCGATTGTGAATGCATAGTAATAGGCTAGCTGTGTCGTAGGCCCATTAAAAGAGTTATCGACTCACAAAACTCACATTACTAGGGGTACAACGGATTTGGCACTTTTCCCGGATTTTTTTCCAAATCCGGCCGCATTTTCAGCATCTGAAATGCTGGTATTTTACCCACTGTCGTAATTCATCGTTCTTCTAAGGAGCGCTATAATATACATTTTATTTTCATATTTATGATTTCTACCTATTTCCAGTATATGGTATAAAATACTTCATATTGCATCAATGCACACCATGCAATCTGCATGTACATGTAGGCTAAGTAGAATGGCTGTTCTTGTTGTATGTAGGCTATATCTAATAAAATTTATCATTCATTTGGTGACTAATGCCCGACTTTTTTACCGAACGGCATTAAGTTCTGGAAGGCCACTTGTACAAGCAGTCTGAAACATATGTTGCGCTACATTGTGAAATGATTGTAGACTGTCGCTTCAGGGAAATTAATTGAATGAATTCTTGTTACATCTCATGTACTCCCACCGAATTTTTTACTATCGACAGGCCTACATCAATATGTTCTTACTGAAAAATTAAGTGATAAAATATAAATCAACTCTGGTCTATTAACCCTATCCATACGTGCGTGGGGGTTCGGCCGCGTGTCGCATCTTTGCTGTGAACTTCTCAATAAAACTAAGCCGCCCAACCTACTGAGTCGGGTTATGTCAGGAGCATTAGAAAATATATATTGTATAATAAGTTAATATTATAACTGTTCTGTCAGAAACAAAGTTCTAGGAAATCTTCACGAAACACACATCGAACGTCGGAGAGGTTTGCTGCAGTCCATGCCAATCGATTCGACGATGTGAATAGAATTTAATAACTGACACTGATGGTGTTTTCGGCGTTATAATTTCAGTTTTCTCACATGAGTCAAGACAGGAAACACACACATACGCAAATTGTCATAGCTTCTCAGGATATTATCGAGTTTTCAACGGTTGTACACGTGACAGCCCTAAGAGGACTGTTAAATTCTTGCTCACATAAGCATCGATCTCGTCAGTTGGCGACGGGTGCTCGTCAATCCTCATTGGCTGCCGGTGACGCTTAGAAAAAAGGGAAATTACAAGGTTGTGTGGTAGTTCGGCCTATATCTATATGTCAGTAATTCTATTGCTACCAAACCTGAGCAAATCAGTCTGCGGGAAAGTAAACCTGAAAGGAAAAATTAAAGGTACGGCAACATATCTTTCAAATGTGGCTTTCAAACGACCGATTCAGTAACTACTATTATTTAGATGCATTGTAGGCCTACTGTTTAGGAAAAACAGATTTGCATACAGTAATGTGAACTTGTTTTATCTTCAAATCCGCTTCCGGCCGGATTCAAAAATTTTAAATCCGGTGCACCCGACAATTTTCCCACTCTAATTCATTGCTGGCGGTTATAGATTTAAAAGGTAGTAAAATTTACATAAAGAGTAATATCCTTCCTGTAAATAGACTTTAGAGTGATCTGGTTGAAAATCACGGGATTCGGAAAAGTCCCCGGGATTGCAATCCCTTATCGCTGCTTCATTTTATAACTCATCGCTTTTACTAACTTTGACTCACTTCTGATGTCTCAGGTAACCGCAATCTTCAACTTCAGGAGGCATGATGACGGCACTCCAGTCAAAGTACTGATACGCTGTTGGCAGGTTTCGTGATGAATCAGCTATGCATAAGACGATCAACGTACCTGGAGAGCATGAAATGATGAAATATCACTTGTCAATATGACCGGGCAGGGAAGTTAATTGCAATTATTCAAAATAAAAACCACAATGATAAGGAAAGAAAAAGTATATCCCGAGCTTTCACTCTTCATACAGCGAGCATAATAATGGGATAAACTTTTTCTTTCCTAATCATTGTGGCTTTTATTTTGAATTCTGACTACGGGTGTTGTTACCTCTGATAGAATCAATTAATTGCAATTAATTGATTCCTGCCATGTACTAGTCGCAATTAGTCACTCCGGGCAAAAACTTTACCGAACTTTTTGCTATGAACTCCTTGATGATTTCTACTTACGATGCAAAGCTGGTTGAATATACTGCTTAGGAGTACATAAGGAGATTTACAAGATTGATATGTGCAGGGAATGCAACCTGACTGTATATGGTTACGTGTGCATGAAATGTGGACGTTTTTCCTCTAAAAATTATCATTACAATGCATCTGTAAAATAGTACACATTTCTAAATAACTTAAATTGTGATTAGAACGAAGATGGATGACATTCAGATTCCCAAAGGATTCAGATGATTAGGAAAATACATGCGTGTAGAAATGGCCAACTTTAAGTGCCATTACTGACACAACGTTTGAGTTTCCTAAAATCTATTCGATGTCTATGCGTGATTGGAAAATCTCAAATCACATGAACAAGCTGTAGAAGACAATAAGGGAATGCAACACTGCCGCAAACCAATCAAAGACTCACAGACTATTGTATAGTCGTAGAATAAATAGAAACAACGACAGGTTCAAATGAAATTTAACTTAGACGCTGCATTAGTCAACGCTTGGTTGATATTGGCGTCCACCGGGTTGGCTTTGCGAAGTTTAGTGCAGTCCTCCACAACGCTGCACTGTGAAACAGCCATGCGTTTTGCGGAGATGTTTGAGAAGTTAGGCCACACAGTCTGATACGCACAAGGGAAATGAATGAAAGGCTATTTTGTAGTGCTCATGGTTATGGATTGTTCATTTGTCATCTTCCTTGATGACTTTCGTTGAAACATTTTCTTTATAGATGCCAGCATGCTCGTGCAGCTCAGCATGGAAAGACGCCGATTAGGCAGCAGTATCACTTCAGAACAGCGACATTCACGCACTCCGGTAACTAAACGGCTCCAAAAATCAAATGAATCTCAAAAGTTGGAGAAAGAAATTCACCACAATGCAAAGGAGAAAGACAACGACGAGGAAGAACTAGAAGTGAGTAATTTCATTTATATATATATATTACACATGTAGATTTTCATCTTTTCCTTTCCGTAAAATATTGATTTGAGTTCGAAGCCGGCAAATGAGTATTTGAAATTGAGTCCTATCTTCGCCATATCCTCATTGGTTGTCATGCGGCACTGCAGAGAGGACGGGACACACACGGACTCGGTCTGGTCCTTCAAGTGACAGTGGAAGCAGTCTTGGATGCAGTGATACCTTCCAGGTATGTAGCTGGAATTGACTTTGTGCGGAGTGGTCAAGCAAAAAGACAGAAGTCTCCTCGTGTGTCTCGAAATGTTCCAGCGATGATCTCTATCTCACCAACGGTCCGATCTCGTGTTGATCTACGCGATGGGGAAGAGAACAATTATGGGCGAACTAACCGTTCTCTGGGAAGAGAACTTTGATGGTGCCCATAAGGGGAAAGCTGCTAAATATGAAGAACTTGCCGAAGGGATTCAGAGGCAAGGGTGGAAATGTGAAATCTTGCCCTTTGAAGTGGGATGACACGTTTTCGTTGCTCCATCGGTGAGGAATTTTCTTGTCATAACCGGTGTGAAAAGTGCAAAGATCAAACATCAATCAGCTGAGTGCAAAGGCGGAAGAAGTTAGCAGCTTCGTTTTACAGACCTGGACGCCCCGAGCTGTTGAGGACCTGCACTCAACGAGCTCTTGGGGACCCACCATCTTGAGAGATACTGAGCTTAATAGGTCGAAATCTCGGTGACGGATGGCGCTTGGGTGCAGCATTTGCTGTTTCCCATAAGGATCTTAACACATTCGAGTAACACGCCTATCTTGTGATAGTTCTTTTCTTTTTTGATGAATAGTGTAACTGAATGACTGGTACGGTATTTTGGATGTTTCCCATTACTTCAAAAAGGTTGCTGTTCTAGCCTGTACTCGTAGATAAACCATTGTGGTCACTTATTCGGTGGCGCAACTGCCTCGGAGATATTTTTTCTTATTTCTCTGAAGCTGTTGAAGTCAAAACTTCGATTGACGCATCGGAGATACGCTAGGCATCCTGATGATAAGAACCGTAGGTCTTTTCGGCCACCCGATAGCGAAAAAATGATTTTTTGCGACAATCCATCTTAACATGTTATCTACTGGGGATTGCTCTGGTCATAGGTATTACCTGGCCATTTTCCGGACGCCGGCACGGCTATTACCCGGTCATTTTCCAAACGCGAGCACGGCTATTACCCGGCCATTTTCCAGACGCCGTCACGGCTTTACCCAGCCATTTTCCGGACGCCGGCACGGCTATTACCCAGCCATTTTCCAAACACGGGCACTGCTATTACCCGGCCATTTTCCAGACGCCGGCACGGCTATTACCCAGCCATTTTCCAAACAGGGGCACGGCTATCACCCAGCCATTTTCCAAACACGGGCACGGCTATCACCCAGCCATTTTCCAAACACGGGCACTGCTATTACCCAGCCATTTTCCAGACGCCGGCACGGCTATCACGCAGCCATTTTCCAAACAGGGGCACGGCTATTACCCGGCCATTTTCCAAACACGGGCACTGCTATTACCCAGCCATTTTCCAGACGCCGGCACGGCTATTACCCAGCCATTTTCCAAACAGGGGCACTGCTATTACCCGGCCATTTTCTAGACGCCGGCACGGCTATTACCCGGCCATTTTCCAAATAGGGGCACGGCTACTACCCGGCCATTTTCCAAACACGGGCACTGCTATTACCCAGCCATTTTCCAGACGCCGGCACGGCTATCACGCAGCCATTTTCCAAACAGGGGCACTGCTATTACCCGGCCATTTTCTAAACAGGGGCACGGCTACTACCTGGCCATTTTCCAAACACGGGCACTGCTATTACCCAGCCATTTTCCAGACGCCGGCACGGCTATCACGCAGCCATTTTCCAAACAGGGGCACTGCTATTACCCGGCCATTTTCTAAACAGGGGCACGGCTACTACCTGGCCATTTTCCAAACACGGGCACTGCTATTACCCAGCCATTTTCCAGACGCCGGCACGGCTATCACGCAGCCATTTTCCAAACAGGGGCACGGCTACTACCCGGCAGGATCAATAATGTATGATCAAAGGAGCTTTGATTGAGAAAAGCTGTTTGGGTGTGTACAAATGCGGCCAAATTGAACGATTCAGGGATTCATGATGGAGATAGTAAGGGTGTTTCAAAAGGAATTACCCATTCTCATGGAGCTACATCTGTCCATTCAGACAACAAACAGCCTGGAAGTATGTTTCAGAATCCTTGTAGAGATAACGAGTTTTATGCATTACCTTACAAACGGTTCTGTGATTCTTCATTTTCGGGCATAGAACACTGTTCTAATATTTCAATTCATTCTGTTTTATTTGTAAAATTCACACGTTTTCTGTAAGACCTCCTCTGGAGGCACGACAATGATCGAGACGATAGTCCAACTCATGCCACAGAATTTAACTGCTACAGACTATAAACGAATGTGAAGCGTCTAGAGTTCTCAAAGTTTGTTGTATCGGAGGGAAGAGTAAGATCTTTTTTCACGCCTCATGCTCTATGACAGGGTCACATTTTACATCAGCGACAAAGGGAACCATCATAACATGAGGATGGAACATACATGAGGCAGTGGAACTTCAAATAATTTCTCTCAACGTCAACTCGTCATGCGCAGTTTCTTTCGAATTGGTAAAAGAACTTTTTTTCCGAGGAAGACGTGATCGCTGGTATCACATGACTGCGTCACGCGTTACGAAACTGGCTTCTCCTTCAACTTCAGGAGGATTCAAAGCCTCCATCACTCAACAGGATGCTAGGTCACCGCGCTGGTATCGTGAGGTCCGACGTTTTTGGTACTTAACGAGCTACCTCAACGATGGATCTCTCGCCTGCAGATTCGGCATTGCATAAATGGCCACCAGAGCCAGCAGTTTGTAATTTGTTTCTTTTCAACAGTACAGAATACGCATGCACATACTAAAAGAGCTTGTATGGCAGCCTGTACATTGCACATGGCACTCACCACCGCCTCAGGGCCATCTTACCAGCCATCATCGAGGTAGAGCACCTGTTATTGATGAGCCCAATGTGGAGGCATTGTCATTGAGGGCCACCTATTCGAGGTGGTCATGGCCTGTATCGAGACTCTAGATCCCTCTTTCCATGATGGCAACCTTTGCGAGGCGCTGGGGCCCTCCTTCCTTGAGGGGCACATCTTTGATGTCCTGGTGGTAAGGGACCTGTTTCGTAGGATTGGAGAACCTTTTGTCATTGAAGGTGGCACCTCAACAGCTGTCTACGGAACCGACTCTTGAGCGTTCGTCTGCCTATGTGCACATGCAGGCTGAAAAGTGGCACTAGACAGCGATCAGCTCTGCTTTCGTCCCCTGCTGCTGGGAGGCGTGTATCTCTAGAATTTTCATAAACTCAATTATACATACTTCATTTGGAAATAATGCTTCCCTGACTGCTTCAATGATAACAATGGATGCAATGATGCTCTCTTAATTTGTAGGAATTGAATCTTGGCATGGAGAGTAGAAGTGGTGGAGTTTGTGGCTCTCTGAATCAGCGTCCTTCATTTGATAACTTCATGGATATTGGTGATGACGATGATGATGAGAAGACCTACACTCCATCGATGAAAACTTTCTCAAGCAAAGGTGAGAGATTGTAAAATACCAGTTCCATAGCAGTTCTGAGAATAATTATCAGAAAAACTTCAAAATGTCGCATGGTCCAGCCATACTGATAATCTTTTGTGAGCAGGGCTGGCGCGATTAGCCGCCTCAACTGAGCGATCTGGGTCCGCGCAGTTCGTGGGTAGCAAATCTATTTCAAGATTTAGCGGTGAACGAACAGTTGGATCATACACGTCACTAAGTCATTGGTGTCAGTCAACGCAGTGCCATGAAAATATTTCCCAAACGGAAATTGGATTGTCTCAATTGTTAAGCAATTGTTAAATGTGGGGTAAATTGTGTCCAATGGCGGAATTGATTACTTGCTAATAGCGTTTTTAACTAAATTAAAAAAATATATGATAAAGGAAGAGATGGCAGAAATGGCAGCTTTATCTGTAGAGTAAGTATACAGTAGGTAGGCTGTCGACTCCAATTTGTGACATGATGAAGCATACGAAAATACACCCATTAATAACTGTTATTTTTTTTACGGATTTTACGTCACTTTTTACCCCTACTGGGGCCTTGGACGGTGCTGACATAAGTCAGACTTTGTTTGGAGCGTTGTGGTGCTTTGTAGTCCGGATGCCCTTCCTGCCGACTTCCAATGACACTTTCCGGGTTCGACCTCTGGACCATGAGATCGCTAGTCCAAGTACGCAACCACTGTGCCACGGAATAACTGTTATTCACGTAGAAGATGATTTAATAGACAACCAATTAAAGTTGTCATGACAAGACACTTTCACTGCATGAACCTCGAAATGTCTGCTTTTTCATTTATTTGAATAAAAACACATATTATTATTATTAAGAATTTTTTAAAATACATTTTTCTATATTGTTGTCATTATCAGTCAATTCCGTGTAAATTTCTCCAAAACTGTGAAAATTGGCATGTCTCATGTGGCACTGGGTCACAACTCGTGTCCGTCTAAGAAAATTGGGACTGCTCTGCCGAATGTAGTTACTCTATGGGTTCTTCTCATCTTTTGAAAAATTATAAGCTTGTATACACTTAAATATGATGCCGTTGCATCCTGCCACAACGTGTAAAATCATGCATTAGCTTATTCTTAGTTCGTATGCATTTTCAGGTTTATTATTCCTTTCACATAGCCGTGTAAACAAATGTATTATGCATGAAATCATCTTCGGCATTATTAAAGTTATAAAGAAACTTGCATTTTTCGATGTATAATCGGATTTGTAGTACTTTCCTTGCGGAATTAGGACGAGGAATTGACATCCTAAATGAATATTTGAGGAATCCTCCTGTTGAATGGAGGAAACCTTTAATCGTAATTTACTGGCGATCTACATGCAGGCATCGAAAGATAAATTGCACGAAAGTGATCAAGATATCTCTCCTTGTTAGTCTTATTGTTAATTCTGTCTCTGTTTACATAATTCGGTAATCTGATACTATTTATATCGGTCTATAAACTGCTGACAAACCGACCAGTTGGTGTTAACCAAGCACTTGATCCCGCAGTTGGTTAACTGTGCGAAAGGCCAAATGCGCCCTCCCCTGCTTGTTAGACGAAGCGCAGCACCTTCGACCGCAAGCTGGGAGGTTGTACTGTTCAAGGTCAAGCATTTTTAATCTACCGCAGAACTCGTGTTTATGACGATTATTAACGATATATTAACGGTATATTTATTAACGATATTTGAATTCAATTATAATTTTGAGCAATTCAAGTCGATAAAGACGCTCGTAGAACAATTGGTTGAGGACAGGCGTAGTTAACCTAGGGTCGTAGGTTTGAGTCACACAAGTCGCTCGTCTTTTGCGTGGCAATTTGAGCTGTCGTTTCTTCATTTCATTCCTTTTTTAAACGTGGAAGGAATTTTGTTGAAATCTATGAAAATCTGTGAAGGTGATACTGAATCCTGAAGCTGGAATCTCCAGCTCAAAGGAAATTCTGGAGAGAGAACCTCCTCCACTTTTATAGAAACTTGATTAAGTGATAAAAAATGGTCGGAAAGGAAAATCACGTGGATGGATACCGATCGACTTCCGCAAAGCCGGTGGAAATAAAGAAGTGGCGCTCACAGGAACAATGCTTGACAATATGGAAAACTGATACTTAGCCGATCGATTGGGTGGACCGACCAGTGTTTGTTCTGCATCGATGAAGAGTGATCAAACGAAATGGGACAAAGCGCAAAGCATATTAGTAAACTATTCTGAAAAGGTAATGCTTTGAAAAACAAAATGAATCATGAATAGGAAGTTGCCGATCAACATGCCCTATTTAGAGCGAAAAGAGGAACCCGTTTTCATGTCTGAAATTTATCCATACATTATAATGTAGAAAGCGATAACAATTATATCAGTGCTTCGTCGATTGTCCGAAAGCTTTTGACTTACTCAATCGCAGCCATTTCTAGAGTGGAGGAAAGACAATGAAGGTTCCATATCATGTGATTATGTTAATAATGAACTCGTACGAACAGAGGATTTTTCGGACTGCTTCGAAATATAGCATGGCGAAATATATAAATTATTTTCGATGACAGTTTATCAAATGCCGCTTTAAGTTGGATGCATACGACTCGGCTCTTCTCATGTTGTTGATCTGTGCTTCACACGGTTTTTCTCTAGTCTCTACCAAACAGAAAAATCCCCCATCCCTCTTCTAAAAATATGAGGACACTTTCGATTTAAATACGAGTATGCCCTTTGGAGGCGGCATCACACACGATTAACGTTTGGGGAAGAGGTGATGTTCTCAAACAAACTAGCATTTCATTTTTGTCTCTGATGTGACCTTTGGTGCGTAGGTGTGATCGAGGATAGGAAGGCTTGTCTTCTCTATTAAATCACCGAATGAAAAGAAAATCCTTTTTTTCACTATCACGGTTCATTCTCTCAACTATTACAAACTTTGCATGCACTGCTGTCTCTGTACTTTTGCTTGACGGCGAAAGTTGACATCAAGACAGTGACAGCTATGCACGAGAATAAATAATTTGTATAATATTTCGGGTCTAGTTAGAGGCCAGAGTCCGGAGTCCTATCATTTGATAGGACTCCGACTCCAGGAAAAATGATAGGACTCCGGGACTCCGACTCCGCATCCTTGGTAACTATGTTTAATATGCAACACTAGTAAAACTAATAATAAAAAGCTCAACCAGTAAGTGCCCGCAAATGGATGTAAATGGCATCATCCAGTTGGATAGAATCATTGATTTGTATAGTAGCCGCGGCTATTATTCGTAAAAGTGTGGCTGTATGCGAAATAGTGCATCCAAACTAATTTAAAGGATGATTAAATGAAGTATTGTTGTCTTCTTGCTTGCAGATCAGGTGAATGTGTCCGGTAGCGGAGACTCGAATCATATGGAATTGATCAACGATGACATTCTTGTCATGGAGAACTGCTCAACTGGTCAGTTAACACTCCCGGTACAAGATCCTTGTTTGATCAATGAGGATGACAGCAAGGAGACATCAACATCTCATACGACCATTCTAGACGCCAGTCTTCTCCTTGCATCGCCTCATTCCCCTCCTCCAGTATGCAATTCAGAATCAGATGGAACTGTAGAGCCATTTTCGTTGGATGAAAACTTTGACTATGACAATGTTCGTCTTTCCTCAAAGCATCCACTCTCCCGAGATTGATTTGCATTTTCTCTTTTCTGTTTCACGGGAAATGTTTGATTATCATTTGCATGTTTGATTATGTTTGGAGAATTGAATTTCAACACTAATTATTGTTTTCATTTCATCAGAGGTTCTAAAGAATGGATGAAGCAAAGGAAACGTAGAAATGAATAGGAAGATGACTACCATGTGACCGGCGCCAATAACTTACGTAGATGGTTACATCAATTACGTTGAAATGTTGTGGCAGAATGACTTTTTGCAATAAATATACATAGATGTGCAACGAATGTGTAGGTCTAGGACACACGTGTGCACACGCAGATATAAATTATCATAGAATTAGTGGTCGGATTAAATCTGCAACGTGGATGAGATTAGGCCTATCCCATTGTGCACTGAACATACTTCCGGACACTTAGTCTGGCGAGTCCACAGCTCCCTCGCTCATGAAGTCTCTAATGATTGTGTACACTGTACACATGCTGCATGAAATCTGAGCAAAGTTGAATAGGATAATCAAAAAAGTACTCAAATTCAATAATTCCCAAACCAGCCCGGGCCTACGACAGTTTGTAGGCCTATATCTACGAATTTGAGCGAAGCATTTCTCCGACTCCGATGTAGCAAAAACTATGCAATGATTGTAATCTGCCGTTGCCTTTGGAGGCAATTTCAAGGCATCAAAACATCCGCAGAATTTTTTGAGTAAGCCTAATGCACCTTCAAAATCATGACGAATGAAATTCGTATTACAGTTACAAATGCTTCTGTGAGATATCATGGTTATCATCCGCCAAGACGTCGCTGCTTCCGTTTACTATAGTCTAGCATCATCAACCTTGATTTTTAGCGATAACGGTAGGCCTACGTCAGAGCCCCAGTAATTCGTTTTAAAGGCCTACAAATAGAATCTAATATAGATTTTCATTTCAAGCAAGATAGTGAAATAAAGTTTGGTCTATTCTCTTTGTGTCAATCCGCAGTTCTATTGTTAAAAAGGCAATATGAAATTATTTTCAGTTTTACCGGTAAATGCATGTATGAAGGCCTATATCTGTGCAATGACTAATTGTGCAAATATAGCGCAGTTGGGAGCATCTTTAGAGCTGGTACATAAAAAATCCGTCTTTTAGTAACATTGAAAATTATGCCAACCAACCGCAAACATAATGTCAATCATTTTCTCAGTATATGCTACACTGTACATGTAGGCCTATACTCCATTGACCCTACTGGATTCTGAAGCAGAATTACTGCTGGGTCTGTTGCAAAATTAGTTGCATGATGTTCAATGAATAAAAGTACCATAATTAAGTTCTTCATGCATTCATTGATTCATTCATGCGGTTTATTGACACATACCATACTTAATTAGGCTTCACAACTGCCTTTTTACGAGTGACAGCTTGAAGTTGCTATGAGTTCCTGCTCATTTTTATGTCGGACGGACATTCACTAAATAGAGATTGCTGAAGTATTGGCCAAATATAAAGCGCTCACTATGATTGTCAGTCAGTATATGTATCTGAGGCATCATTTAATAAGTATAGTAAAATAATCAACTCAATTTTACATTGCGTAAACATGCTGTATATAATCAATCAAAGAATATATGCCAACGATAAAGTTTTATAACAGATTCATTTGCGATCAAGTAAATGAATAATGTTTCCAAAGCTATGTGTAGGTGCTGTGATAGAAATTTAAAAAGAAATCGAAGACGAAATGTACATTGTAGGGAGATATAGGACAAATTTTAATAGCGTGTCCGGCCGACATAAAACCCTTTAATTTTTAATTTCAGCTTTTACTGTATCATTAATTATTCATTGAGCTGAATGAATGTATAACACAGGAAGCTGTGAAGCTTCTGAAATCGATACAAAGGAAAGATCAAACAATTCTGTTATTCCGACTCATTGGTCTAGTCCTATTGCCAGACCAGTCATCGTCAAAATATGTTCATAATTTTTTCAGTTAGATCTTCGCCTCGACTCCTTGATGAACGTACTGTCGGCCTACTTCGAGCATACTGAGCATAGCATATTTATAACAATTACATGCAGTCGCAGTTGCACCGCCGAGCTCCTAAAAATTGTTATTCGATTGTCTCAGAAGCTAAGTGCCAAGTCTCGAGTCGCTGCTCACACTTGGATAAAACGGATTATAGGAGAGGCTGGGGTGATTTAGCCAACCCAAGCATAAATTTCACTCTTACTTTTATCAAAAACCAACTGTCGCATCGACTTAAAACTTGAGATGCTGTTCTGCCAGAACATAACAAGAAAATAGGTATTCTATGGCCTCTGGAAGGCAAGAAAATGTAGAATTCTGAAGCCGCGAAGCGTCCTGAAATGATTTTGATTCCAAATTACTACGAAAACTATGGCCTACTGTAAGGATATTGAGAGATGTGTGGAGACTTGGCCACATGACGTGGACAATCTTGAGTGGATTGACCATTGTCCCTGAAGATGCGAGAAACGTGGGAAATTGAATTTGTTAAAATAATTCTCAATTTTTGTATCCGCTATTTTTCCACACCCCAACTACTCTTCCTCACTGATCACTAGCGATTTGATATCAGACAATTTTCTGGGGGTGTTCTTGAGTCACAAATCGCCTGAAATAAATTAATATCTTCATATCATTTTAAGGATGATAATGAGAAAATAAATTCAAGGGATCTTAGGGTATTTTTTGAGAAACATAATGGGCCTATAAATTATAATGTGCGTCGATCATTGCAAATGCTCTTACCAATTATTCAAAACATGAGTGTTCTTAATTCATTCGCATTCTATCTGCATTGCTAAATCGAAAATGTTACCCTTTCCACTCACTTTGAATTTCTATTATCCAAGAAGTACCAGCAATATAACACTACTGTACATGTATTTAGTTGCAGAAGATCATAAGAAATTGTCATAGGCCTCATAATCTGCATCTGTTCTATGGAAAGCAAGAATAGGCGTAAGCATTAGAAAGCTATATCAGAAAGCTTTTTATCATAGTTCGAAGCTTATTCTTGAAAGCTTCGTAGACTCAGAAATTGAACTCAGTTTCTCACAGTTGATGTGAAATACCTAAAATTGTAGCCTAAATCATCTCAACGCTGAGCAGACAAGGCTATTATTTGGCGTGTTTTTCAAAATTTTATATTTTCCAATTTGAAATGTGCTGAAAACATTACTGTCTATACGTCATTAGAGCTTCCGATGTGGGTCAAACCACGAGTTGGTTGCACCGACGTAAAATTTCAAATCAGTTTTTAACGAATTATGCCAATGACCATGATATAATATTTAGTCTAAGGTCGAGACGTATGCTAGCGAAAGAGCCGAAATATGTAGACCTGCATAGATGACAAAGGGTAGTCTAAAAACTATTATATAAGTTTCAATTATGCCCCTATTTTTTGAGCTGTGTGCTTCAATGCATTTTGTACATGAAAATGTCAATATTAAGTTGAAAAATCGTTTGTGATGCTAGAAAATTTCACGTTAGTCAATGTATCTGAAAGAGAACTTTCTGTCAAAGTTAATTATGACTCTTTAGAAAACATTAAATTTCTTTATTAGAATGTCGCAAGCGTTACCGAAAATATTGAAAAAGTTTCATTATATTATCTTCTGTGATGACACATTTAATGGCAAATAGTTTATGATATCCGTAATTTTATTAGATTATGTCGCGAGCGTTACTGTCAAGATTGATGGAAATCTCGTAATCGGTGCTTTTAGTAATCTATAAGCCTAAAGAAGTATGAAGTTTTTGAGACAACAGCTTCTGCAGCAGTTGACCAGGTGACGGGATATCATCTTTCTGAGAAAGTTATACAAAGTATTCAAAACTCCCCTTTTCAGTTTATAGGCCAATATAATAAAGTAAACGTTAAAAGTATCGAAGACAGGCATTCGGCGTCCAGTGCCTTCAACGGTCGATGTATGTATGGCACAGAAGCAGCCTTTATGAAGGTTTATATAAGAGTGAATGATATCAAGAACTGTTTTGCATGTACGATTGGCTGTTGAACTGTGAAAAGATTGTAAAAAGGTTGTAAAAAGATTGTGTTAGATTGTAAAAAGGTACTTCAGGTTGCAACAATCAATAAGACTATTGATTGTGGCTCAAGTTGTGTGATTGCTTTGGCTTCTGTTATTGTTGTATCTCATGTATTGGTCAGTTTGCTAATGAGACCGACCTGAAAAGTCCAGATGTCGCCAGCGTCATTATGTTTTTCTAGCAAGTGTATAAATTAAATCTCCTAGATTATCAGCCTAATCGATGCTTGTTAGCGAATATTCATTCCTTTTGATATCCAACTTGTTTCAAACTACTTATAGAAGGGCTTCATGTTGGTAATATATAAATTTGCAAAAATTGAGCTTTTAAAAACTGCCCAAATAATTTTTTGGACGAAAAGAACTTTATTTACGTAAAACACTGAATCTCTTCATGTAAAAATTTTCATTGTATACAGACACTTCTTTTGAGTCGAAACTCTACCTACACACTATAGACTTACTCTATGGCTCGTCCTAAATAAAATCGCTCAAAACCCGAATTGAAATCTAATAAATTGACGTTAAGTCTGCATCATTTCGACAGTAATTGGAAGTTAGCCTCCTATATTCATGAATAAATGATGCACTTTCTATGCACATAAGTTTCTGAGTCATGTAAGGTGTATAAAACATAGAAATTGCTAATATCATAGAAAGTCCTAGAATGGAAATTGCATGAAAATTATGGCACACACCGGGGGAACTTAGTTGGGGCAAAAAGAAAATTGTACGAGCTGGTTTCCATGTTTTCTGATTGGTATTTTTAATTATCAAGTCAATTTGTGATCTGGATTGTTGCCCTTTGTCCAAAGATCATGTAGGCCTACACAAAAGCAATAGTAAATTTACAAAATAGTGCAGCGACAGGATGACAAAGAATGAAATCCTTTAAAACGTTATGTATGTTCATCATTTTGAAATATCGCTCCTATAATCCATCAACAGTATCATCAGACACATATGAAACTTGTAATGTCGATTTACAGAGCATGCATTGCTCCAGCTTGAAATCAGAGGCCAAGAAATCTTACAGTATTCATTCTATTTTGACGGGTTCCCCTGTTCACTATATTTGAACAATTTTCAAAACCTTTGCATGCTTTCGAATATGAGCCCTCAAAATATCATCACACTATGTCATATAAATAATTTAGTGATTAATTGAAAAGTTCCAACGACATTTCATTTATCTGATAAATGACTGTCGCTAGAGAAGCTTTCGACGTGTTTATTCCAGAAAAGCGCTAGGTTTCTTGACCGTTTGGAGGAGAAATTATCCAATAATTAGAAATTTTGTCTGTGAAGTTTTGGAATGTTCTTCCAACCAGTACACCAACCACTTTCAATTAGGACTCTGTGAACCAAATTTTAATTCGTATTCCAGTGTTGAAAAATTGTAATGGCTGTCAATGACTGCTACAAATAGACACACTATATTAATCTGTGGAATAGTAGGCTAATTCACATGAAACAATGCTGCCATCTCACTTAAAATTCTCTTCATGAAAATCCTGTAATTAGGTGTCAACAACTTCCACAACCAACTTGGCAAATAGTTTGAATATGATACGATGGTTTAGATCGAATCTGATCTACAAACCATAGATTTTACCATGTGCCATCATTGCACATAGGCAAGATATCAAACTTCCATTCTAGTGTACTATTATCTACTTCTATGGTATAAAACGTATTGATATTGTTCAGAATATAAAAATCAGAAGTTGCTAGTCGGTTAGAATACGTTTACAGTTGATATTCATTCTGACTCGGAAAACTATCTATGAACTTGTTGTCAATTACGTGTTGTCTGAAATGTGGTCCTCATTTTAGAATTTCAAATCATCAGGATAATGCGCTATCTAGCTGACGATTTTCATTCTGACTTGCAAGCTTAGACAGTCAACTGAATTAGCAACGGCAATAATGAACTTATCTAGTAATGATTCTTCCGAAGATAGTGATACTTCCGATAGTTCCGAAGATGATCTAGATGCCAGTCATAACAGCTCTCATAACATGGAAATTCTTGGAATCGAGTGTTACCTGGCAATGTTAACCGTGACGAATTTCCTCAATTCAGTGGTATACATGGTTAGAATCATGACATCAACTTGCCGAATAACATTGAACAAATCAGTTTCTTTCTTGATTTGTTCTTTACAGATACAAAATAACAAGAGAAAACGTCTTCGGATACCAGTTCTATCTATTAACTTGTGCGACGTTTCGCTCACCGAGCTTATTCATGCACAACGCAGCAGTGAAAGATCTGTACAACAGCACAAATGCTTTACGAAGTAAGTAAAAGTCACTAAAACAATGTCATCCAATCTCTATGCTAAGAAAAAATGTACTACTAAAATTGAAATATAAGTAGGCAGAGGTAGACTGACAAAACATGAAACGTTTTGTGTCACGCGAAAATGTAGCCATCATTTCTGTTTATCAGATTGTCACCTGCATTAATTAAGTATTGTCTCTCTAATGATTTTCTTTTCAAAAAATGATGCTGTCGGTGGTGAATAATTTCCCACTCAACGGAAATTACGTTGCCAGCATGGTCAGAAATAAAGTGATCTTTGATCGCCGAAGAGTTGGTCATGGAAACATGCTCTTTGACCCTAGTACCAATCATTCGTGAGGTTTCACCGATATAGAATTTTTTGCAGCAGTAGACATCGCTAAAGCATTTCCTAAGGCCTCAGCCACACTGAAAGAAAAGCAAGCACGAGCGTCCCTAGCGTCTCGAGCAAACGTATGTCCGCAAGGTATTAATCGCTCTGGTTTGCTTTGCTCGCACTGTGACAGTCTACAACTGCTGTAATGATGACTTAATATTTGCTGCAAAACGCTTTGCTCGGAAACGCATGGAAAAGCTCGCAGTGTGACTGAGGCCTTACGCACTGAGATAGAGTCACTTGCGTGTCTAAACTGTAAATCGCTGGATACGAAAATTACATACAAACACATACCAAGTTTACATACAATTTGAAACCAACATTTGATACGAGATTCTGTTATATATAAAGAAATCTGGTATGTTTTTCATACGAATGGCCATATACTTTCGTATGTGATTGGTATGTAAACGATACGAACTATGCTAACTGTGATTGGCTGTTTTACGTTGAAATACGAATTCTTGGTATGTTTTATATACGAGACCCGATGCAAATTGGTATGTGTTTCGTATGTCTTTCGTATGAATAGCTTTATGTCATATGGCAAAAAATATGTTATACTACATACTACTTACAAATAACTTTTTTCCAGTAATACCAATCGTGAATATTTCTTTGTGAAAGTGTGGTATTTAACTAGATTAGATTTATTGTGAAATTAAAGCCGCATGTCATCTTTGCAACTTGTCTTATAGCATTCACAAGACAATAATTAGCTCATTTCCTTGAACTAAATTGATAATCATCATTTCAATAAAACGATGACTTTTCAGCAACCATGTTGACTTATATATCTCAAACATAACTATTTTTGCGTTCATGAATTATAATGTGTCTTTATTTTGGATTGATAATACGCTTAGTTCCAAAATTACATAATGCATAATTGTTGATGGTCAAATACTTATTGATTATTTATGGAATGCCTCGGACTTACATGTATTAAAATCGAATTCAGTATTGTTAGTTTGACTATAAAATGTCATTATCTCACTACTTACAAAGCAGTAGTAGCATTAGTGTGATCTTTATTGACAAAAGGCCTTAAATCAACATACTTTGGACATGATTGATGCTTTCTTTTAACATTGTGCTGGTATGGCTTTAGTATGTAAAGCATACCACACTTGAATTAACATGCGAAAAGCATACAAATATATACCAAGATCATACAGAAATATACCAAAAAAATATCTTGGTATGCACCCTTCGTATGTGATTGGTATTGAGCGATTTACAGTGTAGACTTTAGTCAAAAGGGGACATAATTCCATCCCAGCCATTGTATGCGCTGGTAGCAAGCGATAGAAATTGACATAGATATTCGTCTCTCTTCGGTTTGCGTGATTTGCCAAGCACGCGCTTTTCAGAAGCAGCTTGTACAGCCAACGGTCAGATTGCAGGCAGGCCTGTCAAGTGATAAGTACATCTTTGACTAATTTTTTTTTGATGATAAATTCGTCAAGTGGAAATATTATTCACACCGTTCGACTCTTCACGATCTAAATTTGCTGACTGTGTATGTTGAAAAAAGTGTCAATCTTCTAGTCCGCCGAAGTCAGGTTTGAATTTAGATTAGTTCTGACCGTGACCATCTGTATTGTGGAAAATCATCTCTAGACCGAAACACACAGACAAGGCAATTTATCTCAGTATCCTATTGCAACTGATATCGATCCAAGAGCTGTTGACTTATAATAGCACTATATTTTTGTAATAGAAATAGATAGCAATAAAATCTCTAGAATGGAAGTAAGGCTTCATGCAGTACACAGTAATGGCATAAATCGCACGAATTTCGCTTAGATACGCTTGTCAGCGGCTGAATCATTGGGTTAGAATCAGTCACATGTGTAGTGCGTAATAGTTATCCGATAGAGTGCGATCATAGGCCCTTTTCGAGATGCCAAATCGATGTGACCTTGGCAACTCGAAAAGGTGATTATTTGCAAAAATTTGCACTTTTTACATGAACTTCGTCAAGGTCTCTTCGAAGGTCAGAGCTCGATTATTTTGGGAAAACCGGCAATTCTATGTTTGAAAACAAATTAGTAGATTGCAATTGCGTGTAATTTGTGATTACGTTTCATCCAAAGTATTTTGATAAAACCAAAAGCTTAGATTTCTTTGTTTTACTGTTGGTCATGCACAGACAAATTTAAAATGTCGAAAAGTCCATGCATGCAGTTAATTCTTTTGATGTTGATGTCCAATTTTTTTCCCTATTCTCCAATTCCAATCTCTAGTGTAGTCTTTCTGTTAATGTCTACTCATCAATTTCAGCTAAATTCATAGCACAGTGAGTATTCATTGAAATATGATCAGGTTGCAAATCAAAACGAACTCTCTTTCTTAGGGTCGGCACACACGATGTCCTTATGAAATGAGATAAGACTTCTTTTGTGCTACCAGCCGGAGTATTTTTTTCAATTGCATGCGCAATTCAGAGGTATGTTGATTGATGATTGATCCTATTGCCTAACAATGGGAGACACTGCATCTATACCGACCAGAGAATAGCATTACTTGCGGAGGAAATACTTTTCCTATCAATGATATATTGGTATATATAGTATTTCAATGAATACTCACTGTGCTATGAATTTAGCTGAAATGGATGAGTGGACATTAACAGAAAGACTACACTAAAGATTGGAGTTGGAGAATAGGAAAAAAAATTGGACATCAACATCAAAAGAATTAACTGTATCCATGGGCTTTTCGACATTTAAATTTGTCTATGCATGACCAACAGTAAATCAAAGAAATCTAAGCTTTTGGTTTTCCCAAAATATTTTGGATGAAACGTAATAACAAATTACACGCAATTGCAATCTACTAATTTGTTTTCAAACATAGAATTGCCGGTTTTCCCAAAATAATCGAGCTCTGACCGACTAAAAATTTCGAAGAGACCTTGACGAAGTTCATGTAAAAAGTGCAAATTTTTGCAAATAATCACCTTTTCGAGTTGCCAAAGTCACATCGATTTGGCAACTCGAAAAGGGCCATAGAAATAAACTGTTTATCTGAAGTTCGCTAGAATGGAAATTGACTCAAGGTCGCGGCACATCCGGGGGAACTATGTTGGGGCATGAAGAACTAATGAAAAGCTTCGATTTACTCATGTGACTGATTCTAACCCAATGATACAGACGTTGGCAGGTGCATTTAAGTGAAAATGCGTGAGATCTAAGTGCCGTTATTGTGCATTGCTTGAAGCTTAATTTCCATTCTAGAGGTTTTATAGTTGTCAATTTCTATGGAGTGCGATGACTACTTTATTCCTTGACAGCGCGGCGGAGACAAATTCCACGGTTTCAGCACGCTGTCATACATAGGAAGGTAGATAAATGCCATTGATAAAAGATCGATATCTATGACTTGAAACATGGCTATCATAATGGCATGAAATAACAATACTACTGGCTTACCAATCGCTCCATTAAAAGTGCTCAATTGAAAGCTCAAAGTGAACGCTACCCCAGCATTTTCATAGCCTTGTTCATCGAAATATTTGACAAGTGTTTCAGAATAGCTCCATGCTTAACTACTGTAAATATTAATTGTTCTATTTCTATGTCCTGAAGTAAACGTCTGCATACGACGAATACATTGCATACAATAAGTGATGCAAATGGAAAATTTTCCGTGAAATTTATTTTTCGGTGATTGACGTATTTGGCTTTTTTTGGAGAATTATTATAGTCGTTTGAAAAGACTATGTAATATTCAAAGACCGAAAACTTCCCGGATGTTAACTTTTGGAACCAACTGCATACTGTCCATGTATATTTCAGATCTTTCCAAATGAATTTCAGACATCAGATGGATTTCAGATTTCTCTAGCTGAATTTCAGATATCTGTCAGAAACTCAACTTTGAAAGGATCTTAAATTCAACTGGAGAATCTCCAATTCATCTGGAAATGTCTGAAATTTATTTGGGTAGATCTGAAATCGATTTGGAACTATCTGAACTAGAAATGGAAGATGTGTAGTTTGTCCTCAACGAAGATCGGACAATGCGCCAGAAGTTAGAAGCCATCACAGATATTCTTTTACTCATCACAGATGTCTTTAGTTTCCAAAGATCTCACGAGTTTACAGTCTTTATATATCTTCCAATATGGTCGCTCATGTATAATACTGCGTGGACTGTGTGCTTATGCTTCACTTGTTCATCAACACTGCTTTATGAAGCTTAACTTTTAAGCTATAAGCAAACTCCAAAATAAATTGCATTATTTTTGCTCGATCTTTCACATTGCATGAAATTATACCCTATTGTAAAGGAAACAAATTCACGTTATCCCAAAAGTCTCTGCAACAATTAAAAATGCTAACACATTAGCACAAGCCACTGGTGGCAAAGGAATGCTCAAAATTTCGCGGACGGGACTCGTATTGCTATCAACGATCGTTTTAATCGAAATAATATGATGAAATCAAGTGCTATTCTATTGATATGTCCATGCCCCGGCTGTGATAGTAAACGCAAAAATTGTAGCACAAAAATTCAAAATTTCCATTTTTCAAGATCGTTTTATTCGAAATAATGATGAAATCATGAGTTTTAGACCCATATTCTATTGGTGTGTAGCTGCCTCGGCTGTGGATGTGGTCAAATTATAGGGCCTATCACAAGAAATTAAAAGCTTTCAAAATTTTCCAATATTTTCCGGAAAATTTTCATCACTACATACAATCACAGTACGATAAGAAATTTTAACAGCCATGTAGCGATAGATTCTTCGATAATATTTATTGGACATTCATCGTCCGTCGAGCAATAATAAGCTTTACATTGGTAGCTCATGCCCCAACTTAGTTCCAACTGTGCCGCGACCTGGAGTCAAATTGCGTTCTAGTCAACTTCAGATAAAGAAGCTATTTCTATGCTGAAAGTATTAGATAAATCGATCAGGTACACAGAAACATCACTGTTTTATTTAAAATCGACTTTCCTCATGTTTTGCTATCGATTCAAGAAAGCAATTAAGAGTTTATAAAGGATGTTCACTAAACACCCCTCAAGTCTCAGAGGGTGTGAAAAAAGCTCAGGTCTCTGGGGGATAATTTGCCATTTATAATAAAAATGTACATTCGACGCAGGTCATAATAAGAATTTTACAGCACAACAAGAATTTTCGTCCTAGATAGCAGCAATGTAAATATAGCAGAATGGTATGATGATGGTATTATTATGTATTCTTAAATCCATTCTGATATACATTGTAGAATGAAGTTAGATCTTCGCTCTCAATTCAATAATAAATTTGGTTTCTCAACGACGTACAAATACGCATGAAAACGAATAGAAAAGTTTGATAATCCAACCAGTGAATGCAAAAAAATAAAGACCATGTTGCTATGCTATAAAAAGAAGCAATCAGAGATAGAATAACGTTCCTGAGGCCTATAAATGCATCGGTGTCATAAACGATTGAATGACAACTGCACCCACATTCAGTGGCAGCAGGCGAGTGAAACTTAAGCAAAGTTGGGTAAGACAATTAAATACGCAGGTCATGGAGTACGTCAGATCATACAGAAATAGATTCCTGGAATGCCGACTGACGCTTGAAGGTGAACAAGTGAAGTAATTGGTGTGTAGTTTTACAAAATATTGTTTCTAGAGCGGGAAATGAATATGACAACTTCGAAGATACCAATTCATCTGAAGGAGCAGCTGATTGAATTACATACAGATCCAGGTCTGCGAACGCATTTTGAAGATCAACTTTGAACAATTTTGGGTCGCTGTTCGGGAAGAATTCTCTACTGTCAATGCGTGTGCTCCTCGATATGAAACCGTCGGAAATGAAGCCATGTCGTAATTGCAGGAATAGTTATGAGAATGTGATAAATTATAATCAATATCGATAACTGAACATCGGAATTTGCGTCGTGTGGCGCCCAAAAGTTTATAGTGGCGGGTGAGGCAGTAGCCCATTATTTCGAGGGGGCGAAAAAAAGTTTGAAGCCTTTGTGTTATACCATAGAGACATCAAATAGTGTTTTTGACGTTTATAAGTAATACAAATACTACTTATTGCATTTATATCAGTAGTCAGTTTCGTGAATTTTCCTAATCATCTGAATTCTTCGGGCATCTGTAAGTCGTTTGTTTTTGAAGCGTCCTAGAACCGCAGAATTCCGCTTCACATTAACATTAGGATGGTTGCTTTTGGAGGAAAATCTTTCACATTTCATGTCTCTTTAAGCTCGGCTTCATTTTGTTGACTCAAAATTGATCAATGAATGATGATTTTTAGAGCAAAATCTCCTTTTTCTGTTCCTAAAATTAGATTGACCAGAATCAAACGTCTTTAAGTTGTCGCATGAAGGATATTGTGAATTCGAAGTTCGACAAAGGCTATGGTGTTCTTATTGATGACAAAGATATTTAGGCCCAATTTTAGTTCGAAAACTTAGTTAGATCCTGTGTAATTCTGCAAGTTCAACCAGGGAACCCATGAGCTATTGACATGTGAAAATTCAACAGAAAATTGGTTGAATTTGAAATAGCTCATCAACTGAAACATTCTGTTCAAACACTAGATAACATGCCACGCGTAATTCATGCGTAATTACGGAGCACCTCAAACATCCGTGGTAAAAGACATTCTATTCTTCTACGCACTGCACTAGGAGTCAGAAATCAATTGATCAGGTACTGTTAAAACATGGGGAATGTCTATGAATACGCGCGGACGAGCTTTTATAGTTTGCGCGTCTTCTACAGTTGTATGCGTTGCCGCTTGAACCACGGATCAACCGCTTAGCATGTTCTGTCTTCCCTGAGCATGAAATTGAGGTCCTATCACATAGCTTAGCCTCTGATACATGCAGACACATGAGACGCAAGTTTATATAACAGGTCTGCCGACAGATGTTGCAGCAATGTCACGCATGGCCACAGATGTTTGGGTCATGTGTAATTACGCGTAATTGAGCGTGGCATGTCACCTAGTGCAATCTACGGCCTACATAACAGTGTCACTGACCCGCACTCCCTTAGGATGAATGACATGAACACTCGTTGGCCTACACGAACAGTTTCTGAATATCTTTGTCATCTACTGAAGTCACATTTACCGAAAACCCTTCATCGCTGTAATCGTTGCAAATGTGATGCGTTGGCGCTACAACACACCATTTAGCCATACGAATAAACGAGCAAACTTCTGGTTACCCAGCACCCCGCCAGAGAAATATTTGCATGTTCACAATCCGCCACTTGACAACTTCAAGATTGTGTGCTTAATTTCCTAAAATTCTTGAAACAATATGGATTAAAAGCAACTTTGCAACCCTCATTGATACTGAATGGAATGGATTCTACCCTTTGCTATATAGTGTCTGTAAATTTTTATACACAAAATTTCTTACCAGAAATTCCATTTGTAATCCCTGATGAGTGGGTGTTTTACCCATAGAGTAGAGATACATAGGTAGAGTGTCGACTCAAAAGAGAATCTGTATACAGTAAAAATTTTTATATCAAAAGATTCAGTTTTTTGCAGAGATTACGTTCCCGTGGTCCAAAAGATTATTATTTGAGCAGTTTTAAAAATGTCAAAATTTTGCCAATTTATATACTATATAAATTCCGCCCATATATAAGCAGTGTGAAACAAGTTGGATATCAAGAGGAATGAACATTTGCTGAGAACAACTTAGGTAAGCGGAAATTGAGCTGATTATCATAATGATGAACCGCATTAAACTGGAAGTCATCATGAAAAAAATCGTGATCTGACTGTGCTTTCTTGGCTGAAATTTCAAGTTTTATTTCAATTTTGAACGGTATGACTTCATGATTCACTAAATTCATGTTTCATTTCTTGAATCTGAATATGAAAGAGTTGTCCTAATGATTCATGCCTCTGGCTTTCACGAGGTCGAAATGATATTTCAATGCGCCTTGCTCTTGGCACCACCATGAAAAATGGCTTGCCGGCTGGGAATCGAACCCAGTCTTCGAATTGCTAACGCGGCATGAAGATCACCAAGACCAGCGAAGCACGCTCTCCATGATCGTGTCAAGAGCAAGTAAAGCCTTCAGCGCGCATTATGACGCTACCTTCCTGGTTTGTTTATATAACAATAACAACCGCTTCCGTTGGTGATCTTCATGCCGCGTTAGCAGTTCGAAGACTGGGTTCGATTCCCAGCCGGCAAGCCATTTTTCATGGTGGTGCCAAGAGCAAGGCGCATTGAAATATCATTTCGTGAAAGCCGGAGGCATGAATCATTAGATCGATTGTCCGAGGTCGCCTGGAAGCGGTTGCTAATGAAAGAGTTGAGTATGAAAGTAATAGAAACCTATCAAATTGCTAATTCAGCAAGCATTAACTCTCCGAAACTATCATGACACTGAGAATGTGTAAAATGCGTTCATTCCTTCTGCATTACTATTATGATCATTCAATTCCGTGGTAATTTCTTCAAATCTGCAAAAATTTGCATATCTCACATATGGTGGCAATACCCAACTGTATTCACCTCGAGTTCATCTAATAAAATCGAAAATGTATACACATCAGGGATTTGATAAATGCGGAGTTACCACTCTACCTAGTATACTTGCTCTAGGTTTACCGAACCATGTTTTTTGATGAACTGCAGCTGAAGGATCACGGTCTTCAAAAACATTCATTTAGACCTTTTTTGCTTCAAATACATGCATAATTTTGATATGACCTTTATAATCAATAATATTATTATACGAATTAGGAAATTCTCTTTGCTGATCTGGTCTCACCAGCTGGAAATTCCCCTCTGAGAAATTTTGTTCTCAATCCATAAATGTACCTTTATTTCCAAAAAATGAAGTAAAATGTAGGCTTCTAAGGTCAACTTATTTCCATGCACTGGGGTTAAAACGTTTTCTCTTAATATCTCGACAAAATTAATAACAGCACTGGAGGAACATTATGGAAGTAGGATTATACATCAAATTCGATCACGATTTAACATTTAATCAATTATACAAAGAAATCAAACTTAAACCTATTTATGCGGAAATCACATCACATAAGTTATACAAACATACAAAACAAGATTTGACACTTGATGACAGGCCACTCATGGGGAAAGTCCTATTTTTGTTGAGGAAAAAGAAAGTAACTGGTTTCGATTAATGAAGCTTCATTATTGAACGTGTAAAAATGCTATTGTCATAAACCCCATAACTTGCTAACGCTACACAATGTCAACTATGTAAAGAAAAAATGCAGCAACTTCAACACAATATAAATATTTTCATATTTTCCTGCATATACATATGTATTTTTTCCATAGGTCCTACTACATATTTTCATATATCTACACTTTCATCTTTACCTACTGTGTGTTAAAGTTGCTGCATTTATTCTTTATACAGTTGATCAATATTGAAGTCTACACGAATATTGAATACTCTACATGATCAATATTGAAGTTTCATTGATCCAAACTGTTTCATTTTCGGCAACGAAACTAGCACTATTTCTGGTCATTTCCGAACTATTTTTATGAAGTAATGGGGATAAAGTCCTTCGGCTGTGAGTCCGAATGTATCAATCTTAGCGTGATATTCAGTAGCATTCTGGCAGAAAAGCAGGAAATATCACCTGACAGTCATATATTTATAAATGCCAGTTGTATACATCGGATGCTTGATACAGGAAACACTCATCAGCCAATTCTTGGCGTCTATTCTTAGTAATCATTATTGCTTCTACAAGATTTCGTTATCAATGAAGCGAATCGCATTTATGCACGAGAATAGTTGTTCGATTGTCAGTGGTGATATGGCGTTCATCAAGGCAGTTGTTGTTGGCGATGGTTTTGTCGGAAAAACATCATTGCTTTATTCCTATACGTCGAACACTGTTCCCAGTGATCATCTTCCTACTGTGTATGACAATTTCAGCACCACAGCACTTGTCAATGGTGAGGCTATTGAATTGAACTTGAACGATACTGCTGGTCAAGCTGAATATGATAGACTTCGTCCATTGATATATCCAGGGTCTCATGTCGTCCTCATTTGCTTCTCTGTGACTTCTGAGAAATCGATGAACAACGTGATGAGAAAATGGCACCCGGAAGTAGCCCATTTCTGCCCTGGAGTTCCTGTGTTATTGGTTGGAACAAAGATAGACCTCAGAGATAGTACAGACCCAAAGATGGTGAGCACTAATCAAGGAAAGAAAGCAGCGGAAAAAATCAAAGCGCATCGCTACATGGAATGTTCAGCTCTAACTCAAGTTGGCGTCAAGGACGTTTTCTCAGAATGTATAAAGGCTGCTCTAAAAACTAATTCCCATTCAGAGAAGGGTTGTTCGATCCTTTGAGAAAACTCTGAAAGGAAAGAAAGCATATGACCGTCCACACATCCACATTGAAGTCGTGTCGTTGAAATGCTGATGGTCGATATTGTGATATCCCATGCACCTATCATCTACATGATACCGACATGACAACTGCCTGAGTTAATGAGACAACTTGAATTTCGTACAAACCTCGACCAAACTTCCCAAAATATAAAATCAGCGTAAAACAAAGTATTTCTCAGTTTTATACTATCAGGTGTACGTGAAGGATCCGTTTTGCGACCGGGAAATTTTTCAGTTTATTTTTATTGCATTCTTGCAACTCAAATAAGTGAGTGCTTCATTTATTGGCAATATCGGTATTCCTTCAGAGGAATGAAATTCTGCTATACGATCTGTCAGGGAACCGTTCGTAATTTGCTGATAGAGTAAATCATGATGAGAGTCAAGTGTCCTTTAACTGAACTAACTTAGTTCTATAACTTCCTTCTGTATTGAGTGCCTTAAATTCTTCTTGAAGAATTTTTATTACTGTAGTGCTCTTCAAGTAAAGTTTTGCTGTCTTTCATTTCGATCATTCAATGATAATCGTACTTGTAAGCTTAAATGAACTCTGTTCATCCACTGTGAGTTCTCGTCTTTTGTTTCTCTTCTGATATCCTACATTGTGTTGTTCTGTGGTGTGTTTTGTTAATAAATTGTTTTATATAATCTTTTATCGTTTGCTAAAATTTCAAGGGTGTCACACAAAGCCGGGGGAACAGAAGTGGCCGAATACTTATCGACTGCATCAAAATATGTGGCATATCCGGCGGGAACGGCCATCAAACGAAAAAAAATACGAGCCCTTGACCACTTGCATTTTTGGAAAGTATACATGTCACAGATATCATGTATGTCATTCACCAAAATCATCTATGAGCTATTGCCAAATTATGACGTCATCTTTCAAAATGGCCACCATGAATGGGCTATCATAGCAAGCGAGTCTGTCAACAAGGATTTTTCCACCTTATGGGAGAACTGCGGTAAAGTTCCAATCAGCCATTCAAAATATGGAACACATTTGCTGGAAACACATATTCATTACAATGGTTGACATTTGTGACTTAATTTACACTTCACCATGTCACCACCCACTTTATTTGTCACTACTGCCTAGAAAACAATGTTTTTTGAAAATTGCGCACTCTCAATGTATGCGCTGTCTTAAAGGCATTAGGACAGCGATTTGTAGTCATTTCTATCTATGTCTTAGATTTATTGATGTAGGATCCGGCAGATATTTAGACCTTAAATATATTTGTTCTGCCATCTTGAATTAGGCCTATTGCGTCATTACTTGACAAATAGGCCTGTATGCATGTAACTTATTGGCTTATCAAAATCTACAGATCATGATCTTTCAAATGAGTTATCATTCAGTGACAGAGGATGAAGTAAAGTGTACAAACAGACACTTTTCGTTGGTGTAACTGCAAATTTTAACATAGAAATTTCAGGAAAATTGTTGATATACTTTAACGAAAAGTGTCTGTTTGTACACTTTACTTCATCCTCTGTCACTGAATGATAACTCATTTGAAAGATCATGATCTGCAGATGATTTCCATAATAACCAGTTCAACAAAATACCAATTTGTGTAACTTTTATGAGCAAAAACTCGAAAAAATGGAGTCAACACCTTAAATGTCATAATTTTACCACTGGAAATACATAGGATTGTGTTATCATCTCTATTTCTGAAAAACAAATGATCTGATCCAGCAGATGCGAAGTTTTGCAGTAGGTTAGAGGTGTACTATGCTATGTGAAAGTTTTATGTACTACCTCGTTCCCTGCACAACTTCACGCTAGCTCCCGGACTATATAGCCCATTTTTATAATCATGGCGGCCATTTTGAAAGATGACGTCACAATTTGACAATAGCTCATAGATGATATTGGTGAATGACATACATGATATCTCTGACATGCATGCTTTCCAAAAATACAAGTGGTTAAGTGGGCTCGTATTTTTTTTCGTTTGATGGCCGTTCCCGCCGGGCGTGGTGGGACAACCTGGGTAGCTTGCATGTTTTGGTACTAAAGCCCTAGACTCATTGATAGGCTGAAATTGACGAAAGCTGGTGATCATTTACACGACTATAGTTATATGGCATGTCATTTGTATATCTAACTGTTAAGCACGTCCCAGTAAAGGGTTTTGACCCGCACTCCTGATAGTTACCTCTTCTTGTTAGACAAGATCCAATGGTTAGCACATACAGATCTAATGGGCAGCAGGCCAAGGTTTTCGATGAATTGACATTTATCTCTGTCTAAGTGAGAAGTACTGCGAAAAGTGTAGAACCATCTCTAAGTCATACAGCTCATGTAACTTTTTTTGTCGTCGAACACAACACCTTGATTCAACTTTGACTAAAACTTGCTGTCTATACTCGTACATACATTTTCGTATACATCACCGATCAGAGGCATAAACACTTACAGGATTCTACACTACAGCCTTCTCTACGACTCAAAGTTAAGACCATTTCAGCATTATCAAACAGTGTCGGTCAGTATTTGAGCTCCGAATTGCCGAAGCCGTCGGGAAGCCTACATCTCCCGTTTTGATTGTGCAGAAAGAATATTTCTTTGACTGTGTATAGTTTAGTCTGTTCCTTTATCTTTTTTGCACTCGCACTTTTTTTATAGTTTTAACGTCATACCTTTGTATTTCTCATTGCGTTGTAGAAAATACCTTGACCACGCATCATAACACAATAAGAAAATTTGAGAATAGGCCAAGTGTTTATACAAAGTATTGATAGAAAATATAAAAAATACAAAAGATGTACGAATTAGACAAATTACACGTATTTCATTGACCACCGGTCAATATCATCATAAATCAGGTTTATACTCCCTGATTATATTGACCGGTAGTCAATGAAATACGGGAGATTACTATAATTTGTCTAATTCGTACATCTTTCATATTTTTTATATTTTCTATCAATATAAACACTTGGCCTCTTCCCAAATTTTCTAATTCTCATTGCTTTGCATGTCGTTCAGCCAATCATGGTAGATTGGCTTGCCCCTTTGGTTTGCTATCATGAAAATTTTGAGCGCCTGGTCTGTGTTTCATTCTCTACCATGACAGGTGCCAAAAGCTTTCTACATAGTTTCTGATTTGCAGTTAGAAAGTTAGTGAAATTTCGACGGGCATTCATTAAACATCACTCTATTCATACTATGAGCAAATCGTCTAAGAGTGCGCCTGAACTAAGTAATAAATGCTGCTTTTTTCGAACACAATGTAAAAAAAATAATTAAATATGCAGTTGCATCCTCAGTTGAAATATGGAAACAGAACTTTAAAGCATGGTGAAGCCCCAATCATCTTGTGAAGGCAAAAAATCGACGAAGTCATTATCTATGACTATTTAGTGTAAATCTCCGAGCGCTTTCGCGGCCTCTTTTCAAGGGGTGTACGGCCCTAGTGATAACATAGCGATACAACAGACAGTAAATAAATTTTGAGTGTCCCCAGGTCTCCAGTCACTTTGCCTATTTTGGAGGAAGGAACTGAAGTATTCTTTGAGACTACCTTGGTGATTTTATTTGTACTTTTCTCGCTTTATTATTTTTCCTTTTAAATAATTTGCTTTCTGTCTTACTACTCGCTGTGAAGACTATGTTTTGCTATTTCTTCTATGGCTGTCCTGCTGGTATTTGTACACTATGGCGTCATTTCTATTGTCCACACCATTGCATGTTCTGATGAGAGCTTTATTTATTGTCTGTTGTATCGCTATGTTATCACTACGGCCGTGCACCCTTGGAAAGAGGCCGCGATAAGCGCTCGGGGATTTACAATAAATAGTCATAGATAATGACTTCGTCGATTTTTTGTCTTCACAAAATGGAAACAGACCTGAATAGCTGCTATTTCATCCAATATCAGGAATACTGACCTAAATCTTGCAGGCGCACTAACTTAGGCGATTTGCTAGTAGCGTGTTTAAAGTGATATTCAATGAATGCCCGTCGAATGTTTATGTAACTTAACTTAGGAAGCTAAACACATTTAGATTTTTTATCGTCAAACATCTTGATTAAATTTTGATTTAAACTTACTGTCTTTAAATACATTTTGTATACATCACCAATCGGAGACATAAACACTTACAGGATAGAAAGTGACCACAAGATATTCCATGCTGAACATTTTAACTAATGACTTGGCTGGTGCTTCCTGCTTTTTGTGAGGCATGAATCGCAGAGGGAGTTATAAAAATTTTCTCTATTTTTTAGATGACTGATTGGAGTCTGAAGTAGCCCCTACCATGACTTCTCTCAGCGTTTAAGGCGAATACAAAATGTTTCATTTTTCCGGAGTGAAGTACTATTAATTAAAAGGAGGTATTTTAGTCTGACACATCGTCCACAGTGAGAGGGTTTTCAAAAACTTCAATCCGCACCCGATTGGATTTAAATTTTTTAAGCTTATTTGATCCTCTCTGTTCAGAATCGACTGTTATTGCATCGACTACAACAAGGAATGAAGACAACACAGCTTTCTATGAAATATCTGCATGCACAGCTTTGTATAGAAAGCTATGTTAACGTCGCTAATAATACAAAATGCGTAGGTAGGTTTACCCGTTCGCAGAATGAATTCATTGCAATTGACCTATTAAGAGACAGGGTGGCGTTTGCTATCTGTGACCCAATGTTTGACTCAGATCTGAAATAAATAAAATCTTGGCAGGGGCTAAGAGCGCCATGCTTAGCATCTCTATCAGAAGACATTTTACATATCATTTAATTTTAATCAAAATGAGGTTTTATAAAGTAATCCTACATAATTATGGGAAGAATAACTAAGAACTAATAATGTGCTTGAATAATGAATAATGCACTAAATTACGGGGCGAGAATATGCAATTCCTTAAGAGCTTTTCGAGCAACAGCTGTGTTTCCAGATGAAGTCCACGATCTCCTTTAGATAAAAGATTCGCAGTGATGTATATTGAGAGGAGCTGAATGCCAGCAGATTTTGGGAGGTCTACAACGACGACATACTTTACGACGACACACTTTATTGGCTTCAGATATCACCTTATCTCGCAAAGTGACTGATTAATTCAAATACATATAAAGCTTCAAGCCGGAGCCGACAGAAAATACCATGGCCCCGGCTGCGAAACCCTGTTTGAATGTTTAGCAATCGTCGAATCAGGAAAATCACATGATATTCTCGTTTCAGTTCTGCTATTTTATACTTCGCTCATCCTAGTTCCATCTCTTCTCTCTGTTCTTGTTTCTATCTAAGTGATTGTTCAGAAGTGCTAGATATGATCGGAAAAATTACGAATAAGCTACAAAATTATAAATTGCAGATAAGCTCGCTATGTACTAGCTTGTGGATGGACATTTGTCAACACACATTGATTGCTTACATTGACTGAAATTAGAGCAAGGTGGCTTCAAATAAAGCTATCAACGCAATAAAGCGTGCAAAGGTCAATTTGTGAAACTCGGAACGAACTGCTTATTGTGAAATCTGCTTCATAAATTATCAATAGTTGCATTTGTATTCTCTACTTGTTCCGAACCTCTTCAAGCATGAATTTGAAATGCCTTGTGATTAAAAATGAGTTTGAAGTAGACCGAAGCGCAGATCGCTCTTTCCTACTTAATATTCTTTTCAAACGGTTGGATAATGTTTTGTTGTTTGAAATATAAGCTTTTATCTGACAGTTTCAAATTGGTGTTTCAATGCTACTGCATATTAAATTGACTTTACTGAGCAAGTGTGAGGAAAGCCCGAACTATATGCTCACTCGATTGCAATGTTGCAGCAAGAGCTTTTGAGTACACATAGTGTAACTTCTCTGAGTTAAAAGACAAAAAAAGACATGTAACGCTGATGAATTAGCCAACAGGTGCTAACGCAACGTAAGAGGGGGAAGTGGGTGGCCGGTCAATTTTCGACAGAAAGGTAGGCAGCAGGCAGGCAGTCTGCATTTCATTCTCTACCATGACAGTTGTCTAGAGGCTTCTACAGTTTCTGATTTGCAGTTAGCAAAGCAGTGAAATTTCGACGTGCATTCATTAAACATCACTTTAAACACAAAACTGGCAAATCGCCTAAGTTAATGCGCCTGAATAAATAATAAAGGTTGCTTTTTGCAAACACAATGTAAAAAGAATAATAAAATTTTGAGTTGCATCCTCAGTTAAAAAATGGAAACAGAACTGAATAGCTGCCATTTCATCCAATGTCAGGAATACTGACCTAAATCTTGCAGGCGCTGTAACTTCGGCGATTTGCCAATAGTGTGTTTAGAGTGATGTTTAATGAATGCCCGTCGAAAGTTCACTAACTTGCTAATTGCAGATCTCATATTCACCCGGGCATGGCTGCATCTTCAAATAGGGAGTTGTGCGGATGTTGAGAGATATAAAGTAGGCCTGCTGATGATTCCTGATATTGGATGACATTGCAGCTATTCAGGTCTGTTTCCATTTTTTCAACTGAGGATGAAACTCAATATTTACATGTAACTATTCTATCTACAGTTTCTAGTTTGAGAGCAGCTAAAGCATTCTTTCTGTTGATACGTGAATCTGTTGACGTGTCAGATTTCAGCATAATTCTTCATATGTAAAAAGGTAAAATAATAATCAGTTTATATCTATTTTTAAAATTGAAATAAATGCTGGCAATAGGATTTTTCCACAAATGAAATGTGCACAGGTTCAAAAGCAAAGAACACAATTCTATTTTATCTATTTTCTGATAGGTTTTTAATACCGTAAAGTTAGCATTCTCATTGATCTAGAGGAAAAAAATTATACAAGTAAATTTTGTACAATAAATTATGTATATCCGTCGATGATTCTTGGGTTGTTTGGTTTTGAACCTGCGCACATTTTATTTGTGGAAAACATCCGATGACCAGTCGCTTGTCAAAGCTATTGGATTGAATCAACTTATGAAAATCGAGATACTAAAATATTAAAATGTCACTAAGATAGTCAGCACTTCCATTTTTAGAGTTGATTTCTGAAGAATAGCCTTAATTTTGAACTGACTTATCAAATATTTCCAGATTTAGATTGGTTTCTTACTTGGTCGAATTCAAATTCTAAAATGATGCCAATTATAGAAACATTGGCCGGCAATAATGCCAAATTCAGAAAACCAATATTATAGTGAAATAAGAAAAGAATTCATATTTTAGAAAGAAAATTCTCTTATTTAAAGAGAAAACCATTAAACAAGAAGTTGACGTTAAGTATCTTAAGCGAAAGGATGGATGAAGCTGATTATCAAAATCGAAATTAAATTTTCAGCTCGCTTGAAATCAGTTGTATGTATGAACTATCAACTGCAGGCATGCTACATTCTATATGGTGATTAATTAAAATTTGAATAAATGGTTCGAGTAATACAATTAAATGCAATTATTTATTAGAACTTCTCATATATTTGCATGAGAAAGATGATAAATTACTTTGTGATACAGCAACTCAAATAAATGTGATAAGAAAAGGTAGTGCACGTACCAAAATATCACCATTATAAAAGTTTATGCACTGCAGCAAAATTGCAGAATACTAAGGATTCAGTAGAAGTAAATTATTAAGGTAATTTTACAAGGCCGCCAATAAAGTAATGATAATAAGCTGCATAGTTAGGAACTGAGAGAATGAAAAGAAGCTCAAATGATATTCCTATCATTTCGCATGCGACGACTGGATTTTGAAGGATGGTCAAAACTAGCTAAAGGAAGAGGTTGAATAAATCTTGACAATATTTCCTTCGCTTCATCCATAGAAAATTCAGTTTTCGATGATTTTAGAGGCTCTATGAATAGATCCCGTCTCCAAGCCCCGACCATCTTAATTTCTTTAGGAAGCATTACTTTCATATCAAGACCTGGAAACATGTCGTCCAACCACATTTCCCATGGCACAACTATCTGACGAGGTGGGACCAGAATTCTTGGTCGCTTATAGGACACACTTGGATACCATGTTAAAGATTGGGCAGCATTGCAGTGAGGAGGACTAGTTGCAGACAAAGGTACTGGTTTTGGATCACTCAATATTAATGGCAAATCTCTTTGAATATCATTTATTTGTAGTATTCGCTTTCCTATTGGATTTTGAGGATTCATCAGCATTCTAAGGTCATATTTCCATCTGATAGTTTTCAATACATATAGCTCATCATGCCGACGGTCAAAGACATCTCTCTTAACTGCTCTATCCGATTTTTTAATGGCAACTAGCCAAACCCAAAATGCTTGATGACGAACTATTGCTGTCAGTTTCTGATTCTCTGAATATGGTAGTTCCCACGCCACTGTTGGATAAAAATGGTCTTCAAATTGGAGAATATGTCTTTTTTCACGTACAAGACCTTTTGGAATTTCAAATTTACTTTTTGATTGACTATAAAAAGGATATTGTCGTCCATCACTATCATTGACAACCTTATGACGTCTACTTTTCAAAGGATGGAATTCCCATTTGGAACTACCTGCATTACCATACTGATTTTCCAAGTACATTTTATCACACGCCTGTATGAGTCCAATGATCCAATCATGATTTGCGACTGCTTCATGGCATCGTACTTGTATTTCACAGCGAAAATGCTGACTCTCATATTGAAGTAGCTTATCCGATTCTTTCACTCTAGTTCTTGTAGAATTATCAAAGTATGCATCAATATTAAGGACACTTATATCGTCGGTCGAAAATGTCGGCATGCCACATATTAGCAGTATGATTAGTTTGTTTGAAGCAGTCGTTTCATCATCGTCCTTGTTGCAGCTCCTACTCTAGTGCAATGATATCATGAAATTTGAAACTCTATTGAACTCTTGCACCTACTATGCAACAAAGCAGAAGATAATGCATCAAAGCAGTAATATCGATGGAACTGTCAGATTCTATGCTACGTCCAATGACTATGAACTGTGTCTGGAACTTGAATTTTACTAAGTCTATGAAATGGATTCCTAAATATAGTCCTAGATTGCTATGGACGCGTTACGGGATTTCCCACATTTTTCATACTCTGAAAATCATCATTGACTTAATCCATGAACTCCTAGATATACAGGGTTGGCAAAAATAAGTGGCAGAAGCTTTTTTCAATGTCCTTTCTTCCGTCAATCGTCATCAGAAAAATATTGGCTACTTTATGAGACAAATTTTATATTGTTATGATAAAAAATATATATACAGCACCCAACGTTTCAGGCGGCACAGCCTTTATTAAGGGTAAGTGAGGAGGCATTTACGGACAGTGAATATATGCAAGTTTGAAACAATAAGATGAGTGATCTAAGTTTAGTTCGTGTTCCCGGTTCATCTTCGGTTTTAATTTATCGATGTGATGAGCCTCTGAGATACGGGTTTTAACAGGATTATCAAGCTTATCAATAAATTCTATTGGGAAATCCGCTTGCATTCAAGTTGACACTATCATGCTTGATAGAGGCATGAACCGAAAACGCAGTTTTGGAGTCTTTAAGTTTACGGCTTCTACATGCATTGTGTTCTTGAAAGCGAATATTGAAAGGCATATTGGTAGAATCGAAGTAAGTGTCACCGCAGATGTTACAGAGGAGTCAATGTACTATGTATCATAGAGAAAGTATACTCATTGACAAAATTTTTGAAACATTTACTTCTTTGACTTATTTCATTTTTGATTGGTACATATACATGTATGTATGATACCTCGTTAATTTAGTCACAATCTCCACCAAGTCGCTAGCACAGAAAAACAACGCATGTAGCAGATTCAACTTTAGCGCGTGTGCCCCCCTCTAGCTCCAATACATTCAGTAATCCGAGATGGCATGGATATACAAAGTTTCTAAATGAAGAATGTTTCAAGGAGGAGCAATTGCTCTGTCAGTCTTTCAGAGAGAATCTTCAGAGACACTGGTAGAAGTGAATAGCGGTCTCTCACTCGTCACCCAAGCTCGTCCCATACTTGTTCAATGGGTGACAAGTCAGGTGAGCGTGCAGGCCAGTCAAGAGTTTGAATGTTCAATCTCCTAACAGTGGCAATGACAGCCGAGGAGCGATGTGGTCTTGCATTGTCGTCTTGGAAGACGAGATCCTCCACCCTGACCACTGGGGCAACAACAGGAAGCACAATTTCATTGAGATACCTCTCTCCAGTCAACGTGCCTTTGATAATGACTGCTGTCGTTCGTTCGCCATACCAAATGCCACCCCACAGCATAACACTTCCACCACCATATCTGTCGTGTTCTTTAATACAGCATGGGGCAAAGCGTTCAACTGGAAGACGATGCACTCTGACACTGTCGTGTTCTTTAATACAGCATGGGGCAAAGCGTTCACCTGGAAGACGATGCACTCTGACACGACCGTCATTGAAATCCAGAGTGAATCTCGATTCATCGGTCCACAAGACTTTCTGCCACTGACACAAATCTATTCCTCTTTGCAGCTAAAACTAGACGTGCGTCTGTCCTTCCTGCAGACTTTCTTGGTCGATCAGATCCCTTCTTCTTTTTAGCATCTCCTTCTGCTTTCCATCGACACCACCACATCCAAACAACAACTCTCGATAGTTGCAGCTCTTCGGCAACACTCGCACAACTTCTACCACAACGAATCATTCCAATAGCCATACCTCTCGTAAACTGATCGTGTGCCATTTTATTTTACAAAAGCTGGATTTCAGTTCACGTTTATGTTCAATTTGTAAAAGCAATTGTGATAGTTGTATCGATATCAAAATTTGAAATTTGACCACCATAGATCTTCCTCCATTCTCTAATGTGTTGAATGGTAATACATAGAAAGCGAGATATTGCATCATCCCTGAGAAAAAAATGAAACAAACTTCAATTCAAGCCAATGATGGTTTGTTTCATTAATTATGTCAATGAGTATATATTAGGTAGAGTGGTAACTCCGCATTTATTAAATCCCCAAATGTGTATACACTTTCGATTTTATTAAATGAACTCAAGGTGAATACAATTGGTCTTAATTGTTACCAAATGTGAGATATGCAAATTTTTGAAGTTTTGAAGAGATTACCACGGAATTGAATGATCATGATAGTAATACATAAGGAATGATTGTATTTTCCAGATCCTGCTTGTCATGACAGTCTTGGAGAGGTAATGTTTGATAAACTAGCAATTCGATGAGTTGCTGGGTCATTCTACGAAAACATTGAAATTCATGTCCTTGAGTTCTAGACCACGCCAATCATCTGTGACATCGGATTTTCTGCTGTCATAGTAAAGATCATGATCCATATAACAATAAGAATAGTATACCAATAACAATAGAAAATAAGTCTGAAATTTAGTTTCACTTCGTGTCGCGAAACAAAATATTTGTAAAATGTCACTGGTGTTACTTGTCCCAGCTGCTGTTCGAATTAAAGATTAAGCTCTGATGACAAGTTTTTGCTATAAACTGTGTGAAGATGACACATAAGTAAAAATGAAACATCACTGTTTTTGAACAGCAGTTATATTCTCCTGCCTGAAATGTCTCAGAGTAGCGGTGTCCCTGTGGTTTGGTTCACTGGTACTACATGTTCATTGTCCAGCTCAAATTGAGAGACATTTAAAATTCTGATTCTAGCATGATACTTGCACTCAATGGATGGGTAAACGGCATGTATAGTGTAGGATGATGGTACTTTCATATGTGCACAGCAGAACTCGTTCGATTAGGATGAAAAACAAGATTACAAAAATTCTTCGTCCCTAGTGTTACGCAAGTGTCGCAGAGGCTAAATGAAACCTTTGATAAATCCCATATTTTACTATGTTGGTGATGCCTTTACTTCACACTCCAATAGTTTCAAAATGAAAATTCTCTTATTATCCTCAGTTATTTAAATAACACGACATTTTTGTCACTGGTGTTACCCATTTTTTTCGTAACACCAGTGACCATTCATATTCCAAGAAATTTCCATATTCTCCTGATAATATACAAGACTGACTAAGAACACATTCACTCATCCAAACTTAATTTATAGGTTTTACAGCGCATGATAATCGATACATTATGAGTGGATAATGTTAAACAAAAAGTACATATCAAATGCGGTCAGAAATTTCACATAAAATGGTTTATAGAAGTGATAATTATGTTGTCATGCAGCTTCGAGTCTTCCCATGACTACGTACGTTTACCGAGCCATCCACCAGCATTGCTTTGCTCACACCTGTACGACTCAGCCATTCAGCTAACTACTGTACAAGGCCTACCCAATAGCTTGTCCATGACTCACGTGAACCTTAAATGACGATCCCACGTCATACCGGAATTCATGAAAGCCTAGTCTGAGGTTATCGCCGATTAGATTCTAACTCGATGTCTCACCGTTTAAACATCGCTGAGAAGTTAGAAGCCATTTGGGCTGTCTACGGAGCCCTTTGACCTGGGATTTGAGACCGTGTCTTGGCATTTTCTTTGAGGCAAGCCATGGCAAAGAAGCTCCCGATGGCATAGGGGGTAGTCTGAAAAAGACAGCAGATCGACTGATACCTTTAGGAAGTGATATAACTAGCACTGATTAACTGTATCAAGTACCGAGTAATCAATCGAGCATAAACTTATATCCTATTGAGCCAGCAAAGATCGATGAGAAAATGAAATATTATCGGAGCTGATGAAAAATTTGAAACCTCCGCCAAGAACTGTATAAATGTGTATATCTCACATTTTGAAACAATTCCGACTGTATCTCCCTCGAGTTCATTTAATAAAATGAAAAGTGTATGCACATTTGAGATTTAATAAATGCGGAGTTACCACTCTACCTAACATACTACCTCTATGATACATAGTATATCGATTCCTCTGTAACATCTGCGGTGACACTTACATCGGTTCTACCAAAAGGCCCTTCAATACTAATATACATACTATTATGCATACTTACCGATCACGTACTTCCAAACATAGAGAGAAAGCGTAATGCAAAGCGGTGCAAATTTCTTTAATGATCTTTAGAAAGAAGAGGTCAAAATCGATTGATTGTGAAAACTGCTTTGGTAAAAAAACTGATCATTTTGTAATTTACATAATTCAAGATGTAAAGCATCTGCTTCTGATTTAATTACCGTCAACAGTTCATTGAATGCATTGAAACTATTCTCAAAGTGCTGTAAATCTTGTAATCGCTTGCCGAAGTCTTCAATCAGGGCACCAAGGGTGTCTTCAACAAAGCAATAGAAATCATCAATATGAAATCCAAATTTACAGTTCAAGCATGAAATATATAGTTTAAGAAAAAGAAAAAAATCATTTTTAAACATGACTCTAGATCTACAGATGTCTAAAGTGAAACGACTTTTAAAATTTTCTAGAAGAGGACGTGAGCCGCATTGGAGGTCACAGTTTGGACAACTCTGATGTGGAGTCATTCTATTAGGCAAGATATCTATTGCACTAGTGACAGCCAGAGACAATGAATTGTTTGTTATTCGATTAGAAACTTCAACCTTGAAATTACATTGCGCTTTATCAGCATTTTCCGCAATAAACTCGATCAAATCCAGAGAGAGAAAGAGAAGGCTTCTGAATCAAACGTCTTTAAGGCTTGTATTCGTTTAGTATTCGTTTAGTCCTAACCTCAATTGGCAGTGACACGAAAAAGCTGGCCTCCAAAATGCAGGCGCACCCATCCCATTGTTATGTGAGAAAGTAACCTGTTTGCATGTAATGTGTGGCGTTTCTATAAAACATGTTTCTGTGATGAATTTGGCAAAATGATTGTCCCAAATGTTTTTAAACTTTCGTCATATGCTTTCATAATGAATATCAAGATAATTTAACATTTACTACTTTGGCGATGCGTCTAATAGCGGAAGATAATGAAAAGGTTGAATGATGTGAACAGCAGCTCGCGGTCTTATTTCCTTGCTGAATGGGGCCTGCGCCCGTATGAAGTTTGGACAACTCTGTATATGCAGATCGTTTCCGAAACAATTGCATAAAGAAAATGCGTCCTCGAATGGAATTCTTGTGTCGAAGATGTGGGTCAATTTTGATAAACTTTATACCATATAAAATTTGCGTTTCACACATAATTTTGACAAATATTTCAATTTTTCAACTGGTTAGTTGTAGTCAGATGAGGCCACATCATAATCACCAAAAAATTGCTACTCAAGAAAATTTACGATTTTCAAGGTATTCACGAAGATTTAATATAGCGCAGTGTGTATATTTTGGTGAAAAATTACATGTAAATTACACATAATTCCTTTGCCACTTTAGCAGCTGATGAGCACAAAGATCTCAGCTAAGCGCACAATTGAACACACTGTCAACACCATGGAAAGAAAATCACAGTCATACGCGTAGTTGAATATACGGCAGCATTGTGGAAAGAAAATCTTTTGTCAATCGCACAATTGAACACACGGTCAGTACCATGGAAAGAAAATGGCAAATAAGCGCACAGTTTGATGCACGGTGAACACCATGCAAAGAAAATCGCACATTAATGATAGGTTGAATACATGGTTAACAACATGCAGAGAAAATCTCAGCCAAAAGTACAGATGAACACACTGTCAACATCAGGGAAAGAAAATCACAGTTATACGCGTAGTTGAATATACGGCAGCACTGTGGAAAGAAAATCTTTTGTCAATCGCACAATTGAACACACGGTGAACACCATGCAAAGAAAAGAAAAAAAAGCGGTTGGCATCATCTGTCGCACAATGCAAAGCATGTCTCACTTGAATACATGTACATGTACACCACCATCACCATATACAGCAACTGAAGAACATCATTGTCAAGCATGCGATCGGCTAGAGAGTCACATGTGAGTTAAATTCTCCTCCTTCTGTCGAGCTATACATTTGGCAGATCTTCATTTCATTGTAAGTAAATGATCTGCAACTTTTTCCTTGTGAGCTACACTCCCTTGCACACCCAAGAATGGTCGACATTTGGACTTCCTTGAAAGGTGTCTCCTTTTTTGTAGACTTTATGCGAAGATCTGAAAGCAATAGAGACAAAACTTGATATCGTAATGCAGTAATTTGTAGTAATTTGACACTCACGTGCATGTTGTTAGTGTTCCTTTATGTTATCTCAGAAGCTCTTGCCTCTTGCCTGTACACTGTAAATCGCTCAATACCAATCACATACGAAGGATGCATACCAAAATTTTTTTTGGTATATTTCTGTATTCTCTTGGTATATGTTTGTATGCTTTTCGTGTGTTATTTCAAATGTGGTATGCTTTACATACTAAAGCCATACCAGCACAATGTTAAAAGAAAGCATCAATGATGTCTAAGGTGTGTTGATTTAAGGCCTTTTGTCAATAAAGATCACGCTAATGTTACTACTGTTTTGTAAGTAGTGAGATAATGACATTCAAGAGTCAACCTACAATACTGAATTAAATACAGGCAAGTCTAAGGCATTTCAACAATTATGCATTATGTAATTTTGGAACTAAGCATATCATCAATCCGAATTATAGACACATTATAATTCATGAACGCAAAAATGTTATGTTTGAGATATATAAGTCAACATGATTGCACGAAAAATATCGCTTGAATTAATTGATGTTTATCAACTTGGTTCGTAAAGTAGAGCTAACTAAGCTTCCTGTTAATGCTGGTAGACAAGTAGCAACGACGACATACTCGTGGAGCAGAAAATTCACAATACATTTAATAGTTAGACACTAATTACATTTAATAGTTAATTCTAATAATTCTAATAATACATTTAACATTTAATAGTTATTTGACAGTGGAATGTAATATATATATATTTTTGCTATGTGACTTAAAGCTCTTCATACCAAAGGCATACCAGAGGCATACGAATGAGGATGAATTTGCATCGGTTCTCCTATATATAACATACCAACAACTCGTATTTCAGTGTAAAACAGCCAATCAAAGATGGAATAGTTCGTATCGCTACATACCAATCACATACGAAAGTAAGTAAGATTTCGTATGAAAAACATACCAGATCCCTGTAAGCATACGAGAATCTCGTATCAAATGTTAGTTTCAAATTGTATGTGTATTTGGTATATGTTTGTATGCAATTTTCGTATCCAGCGATTTACAGTGTAGGGTATGGCCGGTGCAATTTCTAAACACGCAGTCTCATCGGCATGGCCGGTGAATTACGTTTCAAATTACGTGCTCTTACCGGTATGGCTGGTACAATTTTCAATTGCGCACCGCACTGACTACAGTTTGGCGATGGACCACTTACATAATATTGGGTTGAAGGTTGGATGTAATCCCAGAACTTCAATATCGCAAATTTCCAGTTCCATGCTGGATTGAGGTCTTGAAAGAATGATAAATCTTCCGAAAACCGGCTCTCTCCAGTACAACTGAAATCGACATATAACATGAATTACAAACTCATTTCTAGTTGTAGAATGCAGACGATTCACTGCTTTGAAGTACGGTACCAGACGAAAGAATCATGAGAAAAATATACCGTGAAGCGCCAATATTGTACATATACCACATTGCCGGCTGCATTTCAAAATGACATTGGTCAGTTCTTAGACCTGGTCTGGTAGATAATGTCTGAGTTGGAAGGATGAATGAGCTTTATGAGTAATTTAGCTAAATGGCATGAGCGGGCATGTGGAAAATATCAAGCAAGTAATCATCAAAGAAAAATGCAGCAGCTTTAAGACAAAATATCAACAATGATTAATTGACAAAGTATAATAAGAAACGTCGCAGCTCAAAGGAATATTTGTTCTCAACTCAAGAGAAGATCAAGTTGCGTCATAGAACTTTGCGCAGAATGAAACGAATACTTGGAAAGGATGGATGAAAATAATTTATTCTGCCATAAACGATTCGGAAACATGAAAGCAGAAATATTCATTAGAGGAGCCATCGCAGTTTCAGTTTACTACAACCAGTCTCGTTTAATTCATTCACTGACAAAAATATCTTCGCTATTCTTATGTTTTACGCTTATAATCAACAGCCACGAAACACGAGTTAGTTTCTAATTGACGCGCTCCTCCACCATAAAACACGTGGAATATGCTATCGGCAATCCGCGAGTGCGTAGTTCACGCATATGACAAAAGGATATAATTTATATTAGATTATAAGATAGGACAGCATTTATAAAGAAAAATCCTGACTGACAGGTCGAATAATATTCAACATTCATGGAAAAAAGTTCAAATTCAGACATTAAAAAATGCGAGTGTGATACATGTCCGCTCATTGCAAGTAAATCCATAAAAACTGTACTAAGACAACTAAGAAGAAATTCGACAATTTGATGATCGGACTTAACACGATGAAAAAGTAAGTCACTACTCACATTATTTGACGCATACTCGGGGAATATCTTGAGTTCCTCGTTGAAAATGCTATCATTAATGTATGCAATCCTTGTATACTTGGCAGAAAGCACAGACTGATTATTTGAAGTGAACGGTTCTATTCCAACCCAGAGACTGATTTCACGCAAATCTTGAGGCTCTTCTGCAATGAAACAACAGCGAAATAATGCTGTCAGAGAGTTTAAGAAGAAAAAAGGTTTTTTCTCGAACGTCATGTCAATAGTTCACAAATCACAAAGGAAAGTCCTTAACTGTAATTCAGGTTTGGGCGCGATCAATCGATTAATCGACTTTTTGAAATTCGCACGACCAACTTCAATATATTCTCAGTTATGCATCATTCAATGTACGTGGAAGTATTAGCTTATGTCCAGATACTCATAGCTGCATTATTTATATTTTGAGATATAAGTTGAATAGATTATTGCACGCAGTACAGATATAGGAAACATGGCACAGTCGAACATCTTATTGACATTTGAATGGAACGGGAAAAATTGGCTTTAAGACGTGTTCTGCAATAAAACACGTCATGCTGAAAAGGTAACTACAGAATGGAAAATGGTGTTGCAAACACCTAAACACATAGAATTAGACAGGTCGTCTCTTCTTCCGTTTGAATAGAAAGGAAGTATTGGATCAAACAGCAAAGAGACACAGACGATGTCAAGTTCTACAGAGAAGCTTGTGAACGTTTTTTCATGCGCCTGCTAACTTTTTTAAAAATGATCGGAGGGCCCAACATTATCGAGAAAACTTTTGCGCAATGATCTAAATTCTTCGAATTTGAAGGAATCGCGGCAATCAGAGCATTTTGAAGGAATTCAGAGCGATCCGCAAGCGACACATTTCTATTTTTCTTATCTCTGTAAGGTATTAAAAAATTGTTTTTGCCCACTTATCAAGTTCCTGCATGTGCCATCTGTTTGAATCAGTTTGCACTTCTAGCAAAGTGATACGATTAAACAATCTAATTCTGTGGTCAGAACAGCATATTGGATTACTGATTTTGTCAAGAAATAAGCTTTACTTGCTGTTGTTTTAAATTGTTCAATATTTCACTTGATCCATCGCCAAAGCGGATGTAAAAGTCAGCGCTTGCTAAAAGTATGCGTCTTTTATATAAGTATACATGTTAACATAAGAAATATCAAGTAGCGTAATAGCTTAACATAATAAAGTTTTAAAAGACAAAGAGATGCGAAAGACTGCTCTTTCATTAATATTTTCCAATTTTTCTATTGCCATGTCTATTTGACTTGAAAATGTTATACTTACTTTGTTAATGTGTTGACCACATACTTTTGACAAGGGCATTATAGGAAACACTTGCTGAAACTACCCAATAATATTGTTGTTTTTAGATTGCTTATGAAAAAGAAAGTGATTTCAGGTTGACTCACATTTTGATCTCAATTCAACAGAAACTCGTTTTTATCAATCAAAGCAAATGCCATGAACTTGACAGTCGTATTTTTGCATTCGTGCAAGAGATTCATGATCCTCACTGTCACTGTAGTCGCCAAAATCCCTTATCTCAACGCCGTCATCAGCGACTCTTTGATCCCTTTATCCGCTTAACTTCGATAGAAAATCCACATTAGCGCATGGGTTTCATGATTCCATTTATGCAATGCTTCATGATTTACGGTAACTACTTTAACAGTCACTAATTTCATGCCTGTACTTAAACCAGTTTAAACTTCCGCTGCTGCCTCAGAAGCATAGAGTAGGGATATATAGGTAGAGTGTCGACTCAAAAAAGAATCTGTATACAGTGAAAATTTTTATATGAAAAGATGTAGTTCTTTGCGGAGATAACGTTCCTGTGGTACAAAAAATTTTTTTTGAGTATATACTGTATATACCATCGAGATGACTCTCCTACATAAGTAGTATGAAACAAGTTCAATATTAATAATAAGCATCATAACTAAGCGGAAATTAAGCTGATTATCAAAGGAATTTCATGAATTGTATTATGATGAAAGTCTTCATGAAAAAGTCGCGATATTATTCGTGCTTTCTTGGCTGAAATTTCAAGTTTTTAATTCAATTTTCACCGGCATGATTTTATGATTCACTGAATTCATGCTTCGATTCTTGAATCTGAATAGTGATGTGGACCCTTTTGCATCTTTCAAAGTTAAATGAAGTCATCGTCCTTGATTATGTGATTTTGCTCTGCCAGTGGCAGGTTGCCTGTGATATGATCACGCTTAAGAAAGTACTCTTGAGGTTGAGCATGAAAGTAATAGGAACTTGTCGAATTTCTAATTTAACGAATATTAAATCTTCAAAGCTGTCATCAAAATCTGTGAAATACCATCATTCCTACTGCATTACAATCATGATCACTCAATTCCCTTGTAATTTCTGCAAAACTGCAAAAATGTGCATATCTCACATTTGGTGACAATATCACCTGTATCTCTCTTCAGTTCATTTAATAAAATCGAATGTGTATACACATTGGGGATTTAAAAAATGCGGAGTTACCACTCTACCTAATATACCTACTCTATGCTCAGAAGTCATGTTGCTGAAATCATGAACGAATTGCGCGGCTTGTCTTGAGTGACATGTGTTACTCGAAATCATGTCGGTATGGACATGACAAGGTCCCCAAACGTCATATACGGGGTACTTGCGCAGAAATTCAAGACAGTACTGTCTACTTGCTGACTGACTCCACGTTTGGTGTCCCTTGACTTGAGTAAGAGTAAATATGTACCCTATGCGATGCACAACCAATGCTGTCTTGAATTTCTGTATGAGTATATGATAGAGGATATGCTTTCGAGTAAGACACACTTAAGACAAGCGGAGCAGCAGTTTGCTCAACGTATAGGCTGCATGTTAGATGAAGTTCAAATCGGTTAAGTCATCACTGCTTCCTGAATATGAATTCATATTGAATTATAAATGACAATTGGTAGTAGAGACAATTGGTTCACGCAGAAGATTTTCTGAGCATGCAGGAGGCCAGCCCTATGACAAGGTGAGGGAACATAGAAATACGAGTGAATTTCCGCCTATGGACACACTCGACATCATTCACACAACGAGCATGTTCCTGATATTTCAGTGATATCTGACTCGTTTTCTTACATTGTCACTCATTGGCATGTAATCACGGTCAATTCAACTTACGTATGATAAGGAAAATGCATGAACAGATTATGTTTCCGGAGATGCTGTTCTTGTCTATTCATTGAGTTTTCGAGGAGCGCGACTTTGATGCATGGACGGAATATCATATACAATGACATGTTCAAAAAATCTTAGCAGCAATTTGCGCACAATAGATCAGAAGATTTACATGTACTTGCATTTCTACATGAACATGAAATATTACAAATCATTTTCTTTGAATTTATTATTGTTAAAAACGCTTTGCCCGTGTGTCACAGTCGTGTATATTCTCGATAGCGCAATTAGCAAGAAAAGTTAGCATTTTCATAAGAATTCATTGAGTTAATCATTTCAGTAGAATAACTGTTCATGTTTTTTCATAATCATACAGTAGTTGAATTTAGCTTCACATATCAAAGAGTAACGATGTAAGAATAGAGCGAGTCAGATATCACTTGAATAGAATCAGACTTCAGATGAATGCGCGCTGAATGGAGTGCGAAATTTGATATAATCACGTTTTTCGCGCTCGATCGCAACGAATGTCAGCGCGAAAATAACTGAGATAGCGGGCGATCGCAGTTGAAGAAATGCGAATAAATGCGGACGAGCATGGACTGGCGAATAGTGTGGTGATCTCATTAGTTCTTGATGATTGTGCGGATTTTTTCGCTCCCTTTCTGACCCATCAATTCAACTGCTCAATATCTCCAGGAATCTTACCTGATAATTGGAAGAACACTTACCTACCTATGTCCATTCTACTTGTTTCGTCCACATTACTTGAAAGAATAGCATTTATTTGACTGCACATGTGCTTTGGGTCCATACTTCTCATCCATGTGAGCAAATCTGCTTCCAAGACTGATGACTCCACTGACTGTGTTCTTCTCAAATTTCCATCTGATGCACTGAACGCCATGGACAAAGAAAGCATCTCACTTCTAACACCCATGGACTTCTCATCGGTGTTCGACACCGTCAATCATCATTCCTCGTCTCAAAATCTCCCCTTGGATATCTGGGTGCGTACTACACTGTAAATCGCTGGATACGAAAATTACATTCAAACATGTACCAAAATCCCATACAATTTGAAACTAACATTTGATACGAGATTCTCGTGTGTTTACAGAGATCTGGTATGTTTTTCATACGAAATCTCACTTACTTTTGTAGTGATTGGTATGTAGCGATACGAACTATACTATCTGTGATTGACTGTTTTACAATTAAATAAGAGTTGTTGGTATGTTTTATATACGAGAACCGATACAAATTCATCCTCATTCGTACGTCTCTCGTATGTAGAGCTTTAAGTCACATAGCAAAAAAATGTCAAATAACTTTTTTCAGTAATACAATTTGTGAGTACTCCTTTGTGATAATATGGCATTTAACTAGATTAGATATATAGTGAATTTTGTGCTCTACGAGTATGTCTTCGTTGCTACTTGTCTAGTAACATTAACCGGACTCTTGGTTAGCTCAACTTGATGAACCAAGTTAATTAACATCAATTCATTCAAATATGCTATTCGTGCAACCATGTTGACTTATATATCTCAAATATAACTATTTTTGCGTTCATGAATGTGTTATTATTTCGGATTGATAATATGCTTAATTTCCAAAATAGCATAATGCATAATTGTTGATGGTTGAATACTTATTGATTATTCATGAATTGCCTTAGATTTGCATGTATTAAAATCGAATTCAGTCTTGCAAGCTTGACTCTTGAATGTCATTATGACACTACTTGCAAAACAGTATTGCGTACCATGCAACATTAATGTGATCTTTATTGACAAAAAGGCCTTAAATCAACATAATTTAGACATCATTGATGCTTTCATTTAACATTGTGCTGGTATGGCTTTAGTATGTAAAGCATGCCACACTTGAAATAACATTCGAAAAGCATACAAAGAGATACAGAAATATACCAAAAAAAATTTTGGTATGCATCCTTTGTATGTGATTGGTATTGAGCGATTTACAGTGTACAGTGGATCTCGGCGTTCCCATCCCATTGATCAATTGATTAAAGTGTCGCAGTGAATTCTCTTCCTACATGCATGTGACCTTTGGCGTACCTATGGGTTCAGTTTTTGGTTTCTGTTCTCTTCACATTTCATGTCTCTGACTTGCTGGAAACATCAAGCAAATACAACTTGTGAATGCATATGCACGTCAATGAAGTTTTGTTCTCTGAACCCACTCATGGTGATACTCTACAAGCTCGCGCTTCTATCAGCATTATTGAGATAAGAAATAGGCTTGTCTCGATCAGTTTGCGACTTGACTTTCGGAAGTCTGAAATCATGTGGTGTGTAAGTTTGAAATTAGAAAAAGGTAATTACATCTTTTTTATTGGATTTTCTTTCTATTGGTCATAAAAGCTCATGACTCACCAGCAGCATTCCAAATTTTAACAAACTTGATGCGATAAGTTCCTTGGAGGTCAATTGTAATTGCTAGAACTTTGTCATTGGTTGGATGATCTACTTGAGACTTCACACATTTGCTGCTTGCAATCATTCCATCATTTATGTTTTCGGCTGTCCCAAAGACGAGATTGGACACTGTAGCTGGCTTGTCCCGTGACAAATCATTCGGATGAGCTGTTGGTGGAGTCGGAACAGTTGCTGAAAAGAAATACCTCATGGGACATTCTTCAACATACAGTTCATTTCTTGATCCTCATATGCACAAAATGGGCGCCCAGGCACCAAACTGCTCTTTAACTGTGTGTTTTTTCTTACAAATTTATCTTTCTTACACGTTTATCTTTCTTACAAGTCTATCTTTCATACAAGTTCATCTTTCTTGCAAGTTTATCTTTCTTACACGTTCATCTCTCTTCAGCTTATCTTTCTCACAATTTTATCTTTCTTTCAAGTTTATCTTTCTTGCAAGTTTATCTCTCTTACACATTTACTGCTAGACACACACTTACTTATCACACCACTTACTTAGCAAGAGTGTGGTAGTGCTGGAAATGCTGGAGCATACAAATGTCCTTCAACTTCGGTAATACCTGTCTTTGAACATAGAATTTGGTATCATCAGATTGAAATTTGTCTGAGCTTTAATATGATATCTTTTTCAACTTCGTTGGACTTCGCAGTGAATCAGTGTTCCAAAGAATTCGAATTTTGAGTGTCATCTTGTTCTAAGATTGATTACAACCTCCATGTTTCATCACTTCCAATCTTTAAGAATCAAGTCTTACATCATTCAATTTCCTGGAAGCTGCACTTTCATTTGAGGTGTGTCTCAACTTCGAGGGATGTCGCTGTGATTCGTAATCCCCAAAATTCATATTTCCTATCTTTGTCATATGTTTTCGCGAAGTCACGTATCGAAAGTCAACCTCACCTGTTCCGCGTCACTCTAACCGAATTCCAAGATTCAGTCCAACATATTGAGAAATATTTTGTGTTGGCGGTGTAGTCGTGGGGGTTACGTCTGGATTCCATTATCAGGTGTCCTGTGTTCGAGTCCCATCGCTCAATCAATTTTGACGTTTTCTGTTTTGATGGTCAGCAGACATGATAATGAAACCTTGAAACGATACACGCTTCATTTCCTCTTCTACAGACTTGTATTTTGATATATGAAGTCATGTATTTGAACTATGAAGAAATATCGAAATTCAGAAGAAGTCAAAAGGAAAATGTATCGGTGAAATTAATGTAAATTCGATCAGAAAAGAAAATGATCGACCTTTGAAAGTTCTCAAATATGAATGCCTTGAAAGAGTGAAACTAGATATTCTATGTGTACAAGAAACAAAACTTGATCATAGTACAACTGATGTAGAATTATCTATGAACAATTACAGAACATTTCAATCTGGAAAAAAGAAGCATGGTGGTACGCTACTTTACGTTAGGGATACCCTTCCTGCTACTCAAATTCCGTTAACTGACAAAGGCAATACTCTATCTGCAATTGAAGCTGTTGCCATCCATATATCATAGCCACTGATGTGAAATTTGTACTCCTATGCATCTACCGTAGACCAACTGTCTCGCTTCATTATTCCAAAATTATCACCATACCAATTTGCCTACAAACGTAATCACAGTACTGAGAGTGCCCTTGTGTTTATGACTGAGTCGTGGAAGCTTGGCATCGACAAAAAGAAAACAGTTGCTGTTATTGCGCTAGATCTGAGTGTAGTTTTTGACAGTATATATCACGAGTTGCTTCTACAAAGGCTTAAAGCCTATGGATTACAAAGCACTGCATTAAGTATCATGAGATCATATCTGAGTGGCAGAGAGAACTATGTGAGATTGAATGGACAAAAGTTTGACAAATGTTACAGCATGACAAAAGGAATTCCCCAGGGTTCTCAGCTAGGACCGTTATTATGGAACATTTATCTAAATGATCTCATCATTTTGATTCAATCATTGGGTGTAAACATCTCTATATATGCAGATGACATCACGATATGGATAGCAGATGATAGTCTTTCTCGTGTTCAGAAACTAGCAACTCAGACATTAGATGTAACTTGGCGATGGCTAGACAAAAACTGCATGAAAATGAACAACAAGAAATGTCAATATGTCGCATGGGGTGATCGCTCGGAAGATCTACGTTTCAAAGTTAATGGCGAGGCTCTTGAACAGTCGAGTGGGCTCCGATTGCTTGGTGTCACGATCGACAAATCCTTTACTTTTGAGGATCATGTCAAAACTATTACTCGCAAAGTTGCATGGAAGCTAAACGGCATAAATCGTGTAAAGAAATTTATTAACAAGAAAGTCAGGTGGCGTTTAATTCAAACTTACGTAAAGCATCATTTCGACTATGTTTCACCGCTTCTGTTATTTGCATCCCCATCTGCACAGCGTAGGCTTGACATGATGTATGCGAGGTGCCTTCGACACAGCATGATGGATTATACATCTCCTATAGAGTCATTGCAAGTATCCTTGAATGCATACAGTCTGCTTGAGTGCTGGTATTTGACTCTACACCGACTCATGAAATCAATTCAAAACTCCTGGACTGTTTATAAGAATGAGGAACATAAGGAACATAAGCTAATTACCACTAGTATGGGAGAGCCAGGTATTGCTCCTATTCCTCTCATACACATTTTCTGTCCTGCTCCAGATAAGTCTCACAGAAGCGTCTTCCAACAGCCCAAATTTAGAACTGTCAAGTATGGGAGAAATTCTATCCGCTATTTTGGTGCCAGCTTTTGGAACAGAATTCCATCGGATGCTAGAGTTCGTCATCACAAATCGGCAAGTGCTCTGGAAGCCATTCGAAAGTACATAAGGCAGACAAGTGGAGTGGCACAGTGAAGGACTACGAACTCGTTCATTTTTTTTTATTTTCCTTTAATTTTCTATGTTATTTATGAATGATGTTGTGGTGTTGATGTAGTCACATGCATGAATTTGCCGTGAATATAGTATTCTCTATCTCTCTCTCATCTCTCATCTCTCTTCAGCTTATCTTTCTTACACGTTTATCTTTCTTACAAATTTATCTTTCTTACACGTTTAGCTTTCTTACACGTTTATCTTTCTTACACGTCTATCTTTCTTACACGTCTATCTTTCTTACAAGTTCATCTTTCTTACACGCTAATCTTTCCTACAAGTTTGTCTTTCTTCAGTTTATCTTTCTTACTTTTTTATACATCACGCAACAGATAAAAAAATATCAGTAGAAATGCTTTGGTCCCCGGGGTCCTACTTCATGAACTAGACTAGGTGTCCATGAAATTTCAATTTTTTTCGTTTCGTTAAGAATCTACTACGATGACAAATTATGCTAGAGCTAAATCAGCCTTGTTACAATCTTGCATAAGTCTTTCTATGAAATAGGCGCGACCAACAACCAAAAGGTGACCAAAAGACCTATCAAAAAAGACAGTTGTGTTTTATGCTCCAAAAAGAAATAAGAGCGTTATTCTGGTATCAAGAATGCATCATGATGACAACGTGGATGAGAATACAGGTAAGCCTGATATCGTTCTGTTTCGCAATCAAACCAAAGGGTCAGTAGATGATGTCGATCAGCTAAGTCATTCATATGCTGTGCAGCGAAAAACAAGCGGTTGGTCACTGGCATGTTTTCAACTTGTTCAATCTGGTAGGCATAATCGCCTTCATTATTTTTGTCAATGCTAATCCGTTACGGAACGCTTCAAACTTGAACAGAAGAGGGACTTTTATATACAAATATATGTTTAGATTTATATGAGTCGTAGGTCGTAGCTGAATATTTCATAATTCATCAGCGAAGTCTTCAAGATGTTGAGTTATTCTTAATTTATAAAATTTAATCGCAAATCACTGATATCCTTTTCAGGTGATTGTTTAGGCTCCGCCATGTTTGATGAATTTTCTTAAAGAATCTCACCGAGTAGAACAAAATGAAGTGAAATGTCGACGGGCATTCATTAAATATCACTTTAAACACACGACTGAAAAATCGCCTAAGTTAGTTGCTGCTGCTTTTGTAAACACAATGTAAATGGAATAATAAAAGTTAATTAGGAAAATAGAAAAATTAATACAATTATTCTATTTAAAAATTAAGTGAATTCGAATTACACTGATTGTGTAGCAATTTTTAAATGTTCAGGTACATTTTCTTGCTACAGATTTCGCATTCGGAGAGAACATAATTTGATTATTGCAAAGTCTGAAAAAAAGTAGTGGTGATTCTACGATTCGTTTTCATATTTTCCACCATTTTTGTCATACTGCTGATAAATGTCAATCTGCGGTAGTAATGGACAACAGAAAGGTCTTAAATTTTTTGCAGAAATTATTAGCAGGCTACAGAACCTCAAAGTACCCCCTCAGCATGCTGCACCCTAGTTTTGAAATGAATTGAGAAAGTTTTGCATTTTTTGCTAAAATGAACACTGTTATAGCAAGACCCGTCCAACTCATGTCACTAGGCAGCATCAGTCAGGAAGAATCATCTAAATTTTCCCATTAACAAGATTAAGGGTTCGTCGTCGTCGTTCCACTTTTTAAACTTTCTTGCTAGGGATACAAATTTCACCCCTTGGATATTTTCAAAGATCTAATGATTTAGGAATGGATTGAGTTTCCTCACTAAGTTTGTATCGGAAGCAAACTGCGGAGCTATGAAATGAATCCATAGAATTAAGATTGCACTATTTTATGGTATTATTTAGGAACTTAGGCCTAGTATAGTAAAGATAATTGCTACATTTGGGTAATTTGTGCTGATGAACCCAAAAAACTTTAATATCCTCTATAGCATTTCTAATATCAATCTTACATTACATTTCTTCTATTCAGTAACTTACTTATCATGATGATTTACAGCTTTTTTGTTTAACTCAAGTGGATCATGTCAAACAAATGATAGAAGATTGCGCATGTGTTAGACAAACAAATTTTTTTGAAAATAGAGCATTAATGAAGCTGCTTGCGTCTCACTTGCTGATTAAAGATCTGCATTCGCTCTTGGCATTTCACTTGAGTAGGCCGACTGAAATGCTGTGCTGGCAACGACTCTGTTGATATTTCTCACTGCTCTTTGATTATTGCCTAAAAAACTGACAAATCTGATCATTTTTCAATGGGAGCACTATTAATGTACATTACATGTAGTTCATGTGCAAAATATCTCTTTCAAACTGATACAATGGCTTTCAGTTTTCAAAACAGTATAGAATTTTTCCAAAATATGGAATATAGACTGCATGCTTTATATTATATTACTGCAATTTCTGTTAATCTATCGTGAAGTTTTGTTGCTAGTGACGCGTACAAAACATGACAAAACTTCTTGCCCTAAATTGAGCACAGCGACGTCGTGAACGACCACCACGATTTACTTGGATTGTGAAAAATAGGTAGTACCGGTATTTAGATAGGTAGGCCTACTCAAGTACGTTGGATCCACGCATATAGCTACATGTAATTTTGTAACCATTTTTCAAAATTTCCCTAGCTTTGCGAGTACGTGTACCACTTGAATGAAACCTTTGTCTACATTCATTGTATGCATCCTAGATGGCAAGGCCTAAATGGGCATGGGAGTGAAACAATTCGTGACTTACATGTTGATGTGAATTCTTTGTTAATTACACTCGATGTGGCTTCATTATACATGTACACTAACATACCGACCGAAGCTGGTATCGAAGCTGTGTAGCAAGGCCTTTTTTTAGGTTTTCTGATGATTGTCGACAAAACTATCTATGTTACGGATTGTGTTTGCCTTGAAAAATTTTTGTGTTCGTGACGAACATTTCGTTCAAGTACAAGGAATAGCGATGGGCTGCCCTTTCGGCCCTTCCTATGCTAACGTTTTCCTTAATGAATGGGAGTTGGAAGTCCACATGTTTCCAATCCAACCTATTTCCTGGATTAGGTTCATTGATGATAAAGTTTGTGTCTGGGATTCTTCTGTAAATAGTCTGCACCACTTTTCTAAGTATGCAAATAGTCTGTATCCCACCATTTCTATCGAGTAATCTTTCGATCGGTCGAAGATTCGTTTTTTGGACCTTATTTTATATAAGAAAGATGACCGCTTATTGCATAGTGTTGGCTTTAAGCCAACTGATTCTCATTCTATCTTAAGCCGATCCACCTGTCATCCCAGTAGTGTGTGTAAGGCCATCTTATTTTGTTTAGCGATAAGGTGGTGCTCTCGCTGTTCAACGTATGACGATTTTAAGTCATACAAAATGTATTGTTTAGAAGCGTTGGCATCAGCAAGGCTTTTCCCGCAGTTCAATTCGCAACGCTGTCCGTCGTACTCTTTCACGCACGGGTGAGTCACCGTCCAGCTAGGAAATGTGCTTTTTTCCTTGCAACTGTGCAGTCTGTAGTTATAGCGTTTTTACTTGTAGTGTATCCCACCCATAATAATCCATACATTATTGTACATAGACGTAGTTGCCGGTCAAGTAATGTGATTTATTTTATCAAATGTACAAAGTGCAACATAGGTTCTGTTGGTCAAACTAGTCGTGCTTTATCCAGGCGCATTTCAGAACACATTAGTAACATTGTACATATCTGGTCTACTTCTGTGGCGAAGGATTTTCGTCTTCTTGCTCTCTTAGTGATTTCTATTTTACGACTCCAAACGCCTTGTTAAAGAGAACTCTTGGAAAAAAAGACTTGAAACTTTACATCCGAAGGGGTTAAGCTTGGCTCTCAATCAAAACAGTGACTTGCATCTCGTTTTGCCCTTCTCTAAGTGCAGTAGTCAGATTGCCAGGCTTTGTAAAGATGCCTTACCTGAATTAAGGATTTGTCCCTCTTTTAAGCTATCTCGAAATTTGGGGAGTTGCTTAACTGCCAACCGTTAAAGTGTTAAACTTTATGAACCAAGTTAATATCATCAAGTCATTCAAACGATATTTTTCGTGCAACCATGTTGATTCATATATCTCAAACATAACCTTTTTGCGTTCATGATTTATAATGTGTTTTTATTTTGTATTGATAATATGCTTAATTTCAAAATTACATAATGCATAATTGTTGATGGTTGTATACTTATTGACTATTTTATGAAATGATTTAGACTTACATGTATTAAAATTGAATTCAGTAATGTAAGTTTGACTCTTAAATGTCATTATCTCACTGACAAAAGGCCTTAAATCAACATACCTTAGACATCATTGATGCTTTCTTTTAACATTGTGCTGGTATGACTTTCGTATGTAAAACATACCACACTTGAAATAACATACGAAAAGCATACAGATGGATACAGAAATATACCAAAAAAATATTTTGGCATGCATCCTTCGTATGTGATTGGTATTGAGTGATTTACAGTGTATTTCAACTCCTTGCATGTCTTAATTCAGTTACTTCTTATGCACTCTATACCATATTATTCCTTATGTTTGTGCAAGTTTACTTCAATTGGCTTAATTTACGTGATCTTTACATATTTAATCATGATTTCATCCCACTATACCATCAAACTTTTCTGTTATCACTTCAGCGGAATTGAAAAAGTTGATTTAACGAAACCGGTCTTCCGCACAACATTTGGGGTTTTCCTTTGGTGGATTTTGGGTGGTACGGTTGGCTCGGTGTGAGAATCCAGGGAGAATCTATTTCCCTCATATCTCTCTCTCTCTCTCTCTCTCTCTCTCTCTTCATAACAAGGGTATACTTCTCTTTCGATTGATCACAATTTTTCCCTCGAATTCCGCTTCTCAAAGAAATAAATCAGTTTTTTAGATTCTCTCAAAATAGTGTTTTTTGAGTTACGCAGCTTCCCTTGTCGATGACGATCTGCTCCACAGAATCGCGCTCATTGTGTTATTTGTAGCATTGAGAATAACCCTGACAGATTATTGCTGGGACGAGACTTTAGATGAAAGAAGAAAGCTTGAATCCATGAAACTAAGCATTGAGTATTCTTTTTAAATATGTTGAAGGAAATGCATCACATACCGGTTGTCCATAAAGTCTCGAGCCATAGGGAATAATAGGAAAGCGTGACTAAATATATAGATAGATATGTACATCATTAAGTAACCAAGAAATGCATAATGAAAAAACCAATTAGAGGAAAAACATCTTTCGAATACTTCAATTTTGTGAGTGTTCCAAGTGCTCACTGTGATCATCGTGACACTTCTGAAATCGAACTGAAAGTTAATGTTGTATATGTTCCAACATAGTTTCATTTTGTCAAACTTCTTAGCATCCTTCCAGGATTCGTTCTAGCAAGTGAACTAAATGTTGGCATATTCTTGATTACCTGAGCTAGGTCGGTACTCCTGTGAAGCTCATTCAGTTGTTCCTCTGCGACCGATCCAATTATCAAATGTTTCGTTGTGCCAATTTCTATTCTTTATAGTAACCGAATAGGGGGCGGAGCTCGATATTGCTGACATCAGGTAGGCTTGCATCAAATTCTATCACGTTCAAGTAATAACTGTTTTTGAGCCACCTTCCATGTGTAACCATTTACACAGCATCATGAAAGAAAATGTTCCAATCAAGCCGGCTCACCATAAACCACACTCACACCACTCTCTCCATTGGCGAACAGTGAACGTTGTCATCACGCATCCAATGAGGACTTACGTCCTATGAGGACTTCCAGACTTTATGGACACCCGGTATATTGCTTCACTTGATTCCACAAAGGCTATATTTTACAACAAAGGTTTTTGCTCCTTTTTCAACAACGTGTCTTTATTCGATGACATTTCTCTTGTGTCACTAAGTTTATGAACGAATTTTGTCTTGTATGTATTTCATAGTTATTATCCTACCTTTAATACTTGCAGTTTTTTGTGATACTGATTTGATATTGATCGATTTTCATTGATGGAAAATAGACACTTACTTTCTTTCTTTCTTTTATTCACTGTCTCAGATTATAATGGTATTTATGATAATGAAATGTTAAGTGATATGAAGCTATCTGAGTTGAACAGTTAGGTGACCCGCTATGCCTGGATTTCACCTTCATCATCAATGATCAAGTGACAGGTTCTGAAATGTGGACTTACGTGAATGATAAATTTCAACTTCACAGATTGTTAGACCAGCAGATTCCCAAATATCAACTAATGATACAAAACGTGTTAGACGATAATTGCAGGTAATTGTAGCCATGGGAGTGGAGGATGACACCGTGCCACAGAGGTGGTGAAATTTCATATCATACATTGTCTCCATTACTTCCATAGTACCCCCAACGTATACCTCAGCCTTTCCAATTTCATCTTTGCAACACCTTCTCCTATTGTAGACGACAACTCTATCGATTGGATATTCTTTTCCCAAGTCAACTGTCAGAACGTCGTTAACTTTGAGATCAAAGCCGCATGACGATTCACCAACGTTTCTCTTGCCATCAGTTACAGCTTTATCATCTACAGAAAACATTCCATCATGGAACACTTGCGTGCCCAAGGCGATGTTTGTTCCAGGAACCGGTGGAGCATTTGCCTTTTCTGAAAAATTAAAAATGATCGTCATTATTGTGTCTGAAACAAGCATTGCGCTCTCCTTGGCCTTGGGTGGGGCAGGGATGCCTGATACAAACAAAGTAGCTAGTTGGTGGTATATCTAGCTTCGTGTATCAGATACTGCAGTTCAGGGTTTCCATGATTTGAACAACTCATTCAATAGATTGGACACTTTAAAATAAAAAACGAAGAAAAATGCAGCATACTTGTTTTGTTTTAAACATTTTAAAGAAGGAGTTTTTTTAATCCCATGCACACAAGCCATATACAGTACTTTGCTGCGACCACAGAATTAAACATTTTGTTTATCTGCTTCGGTTTGCTAGAAGTGTGATTAATTCGAAATCGACGGCACATCGCAGAACTTACTAAGTGGGCAAGAAGGAATTCCTAATACCCTACAGAGATAGGAAATAAGTCGTGCGTCGCTTGCGGATTATTGTGAATTCCGGTAAATTGCTTCGATTGCCACCATTCCTTCTGATTCGAAGAATTCTGATCATTGCGCACAAGTTTTCTCCATAATGTTGGCACTTCCGATCATTATTTAGAAAGTAGCAGGCGTACGAAAATTAGTTCACTTGATGATATCACAAATCTCTTCTCAGCATTCCTCACTGCAAAGTGCATACACTGAATCGAATGTTATCCAGACAGCGATGTGTGTGCGAAATGATATCACGGCACGCACGCCACTCACTCACTGGCTCTGGTGTCCTCGGCTGACAGCTTATTGTCTGCCAACTGCACTAGTTAGCGATACACGAATTATCCATTCCAGAAAGAGCAAGTTGTCTAATTCTGTGATGTGCAATTTCGATGTTAAGGTTATATGCGATCATTCCATTCTAGAAAACCGAAGCCGCGCGCAAATGAATTTAACTCTGTGGCTACGACTAACATGCAGTTTGGCAAAAATTACCCTCTGAGCTAAGAATTCATGCAGTGGGCCTATACTAGATTGAATATTGTCCATCTTCTTATATTCTGCTTTAAGATCGTGCGATTAGTCAGCGTCACATAAAATGTACAATGATGGTCTCCATTCTACTTAAATTAGTCTAGATGCATTTACGAGTGAATTCAGTTACCTGGGGTGTGACGCTTTTTTCTATTAACTTTGAGTGAAATTTATATCTTTATTACTCCTAATTACATAAACACGTCATTAATTGCGTGGATTGACCCAGACATTCCATGAAGCTTTGTATCTAACTGTTTTTAGCATAAATAGATTGTTATCGTTACTTACCTCCTTTAATCACTTGAACTTCACATAGAAGGAGTTGAGTATTCTCATTATCCAGAACGGTCACATACCTGCCGCGATGATTGTTGCATTTTAGAGACATATTAAATGGATGAAAATCATCCAATATTTCTCCGCAGAAATATTGATCGGTGGATTTGTTTGACGAAGTAAATTTCCTCAATGCGCTTAACCCTTTAAACCCCACAAGTAACTGAGAGATAATTTTCTACTTTTTATAGCATAATTCTTGTTGCTTTTGGTCAATAGAAAGATATCTATATCAGCATTGCATAATTAATTTATATAATACCCACACCAGACTGGGACACCGGTGTCCCTCTGGGGCTCAAGTGAAGAAATATTATTAAATTTGAACAAATTTATTTGCAATCTCTGTGGATGACAAATCAACATATAGTTACGAAGCTAAATAAGAACTTTTGGAAAACACTAATAGCGTCTTTTACGAATGGAAATCGAGAAAACAGTTTCTTTCAAGAGACACAACGACACATCACAAGAAGTGCACTTTACGAAAGTGCGTTGTTCAATTGACTGTTTTGAACATTGAACACAGCGGCGTCTCGCATTGTTAAACGTGGGCAAATGCACTGCTTGACTTACATTGCTTGGTCTTCTTTTAATGAGAATATTGCTGCGAATTTGAGGAAAATTTCTCTTTCGAGACGAGAAATTTCTTGTGAGGCCATCAGAAATCGCCTCCTTGAACTGTAATAATATCAGTTGTCTTGGGAATCGTTGATTGTATATAATAAATGCATTCACAACACTGATATCCATCATATCAAAAAACACTCTCAGGTAAAACCTGAATCTTGCTTTTCTCTTATCCACGAGGTCTACTCCACCCATCCATTTATTGTAATTATCGATAACTTTATGGCAAACAACGCGAATTTTGTCAGCTGTTCCTTTTTGCCTTCGTAAGACAGTCAACTCACCCCTATTCTCGTCAACGTTCGAAGCAAGAAGAATAACTGAGCTGAAAAGAAGATATTCTGAATGATTTGGAGATATTTCACAGTTTTTGATTGAATGGCAAAATATCGAATCAAAGAAATCATCAATTCCCGTTAGTATTTGATAGGATCTACTGTACGTGTACATGTATGTTCGAACTGTGAACTCTAGAACTTTCATGTAGAGCTTTCATGATACTATGTAAGTCCATATTTCAAGTTTTACACACTATATCCCTCTATCGGAAAACATCATCCCGATTACATCACTTATATCACAATTTATTAGACTTTCATATCATGGAAAATCATGGTTTCAAATGTAGACCATTATCAAATACTATTTAGTAATTGATGTATTGTGCACTTTGATAAATATAGGCATTCAATCAAGTACTATGACATGTCAGTGGTGGAGGTAATATTGAAATAAATTTAAGAGGAAATTGTTTTAACTCCAAACAAGTTAAGTACTTACTTATTGTCTTTCCATTTGCATGCCATGATGTCATTCGAGTACAAAATTTGGTAGTCGCCTCTCTTCATTTCCTTGTCATTCTACAAATAACATATTTTACTGTAGTTTGGTAATCTTTCATTGTATACGTTCATTATAAAAGTACATGTAAAAGATAGTATATAGTTTTGTAATTAATTTATATGAACTGGATAATCACAAATATAATCTACAATAATAACCTGCAATAATATCCAAATTGAATAACGTAATAACATTTCCTAAAATATTGTTCGTGCTACATTTTATGCCACTATAATTTATTTGTAGGCCTAATTACCATTAGCCTACATTGATGGAACATGAGAAATAGACATATTAGAGACTTCATGATACATATTTCAAAAATAATCCAATTACAAGTTTCTCATAAGGTAGGATAAAAATATTGTTTATGCGTCTATGGTAGCTTACTTGCAAAATATTGAAGAAATTATTGACAAATTGGTTAAATGCAATGTTTCGTAATATTTACGTGCATGAATTATCGGAACTTACCTTGAATGTTTTCGGCATATATCTTCTGCTTGATCTGGCTGTTCCAACATAATATATTCCATTATCCAGAAGATTTCTTACCAAAATTGGGGATGTGAAAAAATTGTCTGCATGGATTGTGATAAATGAACAATGTAAACTTGATGTCAGTTTTAGTACAACACTCACCTAAACCAACACCAGATTGATCTCTCCTCCCGCAGTATATATCAATTTCGTAGAGATAACCAGTTTCAGAGCATGAACGACACCAAAATTTGAACCCCCATTTGATGGGCTTGTTTCTCATGTATTGTTTCATACTGCTAATGCCTTTATGTTTGCACATGTGCTCATCAATTGCCTGCTTTGCACTGTTATTCCATGCGTTTTGAAAGTGCTTATTAAGATGATTGAGTAATGGCCTGATCTTCTTGGCTCGATCAGGCTCTGAGGAGGAATCTGATTCTAAGTTGTTTGAAAAATGAATATTTTGAAGTATCTCTTCAAATCGACTTCGAGTCATGACCTTTTGTATTCTCGAATCTCCACATACTTCGTTCACAGACCAATAGGACTTCAAATTTGGTTGAATATCGAAGGACATGATGAAGTTTATGCCAATAAAAGCAGCCATTTCTTTGCTTTCTATAACAAACTCTCTCCCATTTTGTTGAGCATATCTGACTGATTCGGTTACCAGCAATTTTAGTAAATCATCGAAGCCCACCACTGCATAGAACACATCTACTGGAGAGGAATTTTCGTCGATATCAAGTTTGATTTGTGCATCGGATTGACAAGTTCTTCTTTCGATCGATGGTCCCCTGCATTTCCATTTGAATTCACGCATCGCATTCTTGCTCTCGATATTTTCTACATTTTCCTGTACATGTATGACAGCTCCTAATCCTCTTTCCAGTGCATGATCAGTAGGCCTATTTGATCCTTCTATTTCTGATGTTGTCGGATTGTCGCTGGTGGCAAATTCGGTGTCACTATCATTCATGATGTTGTCAATATTGTCTTCATCCTCGCTATCCACTCTGTCAATGATAGCATAAATCTCATCACTGGACAGCTTGTCTATACTGTAGATGATCCTCTTTGAACGAGGCATTGCGAGTAATGAATTTCGGAAGCGAAATCCTGATATAATGAAAGCTGTGATATACCGTACATGTAATTGGTTGTTAGATGAGTATCTAAGCTGTCTTCTCTGGGATTCCCAGATATCTATTTTCAACCTACCACGCCATACGCTTGACAGCTACAAACATAGACAATAAGAATATTATATACTTGTTGGGGAGATCGTGGACTTCCCTAAAGTCACTATCTCATACGTTGACTATAGCGTGACGACTGAGATAGGGAAATCCATTCATCTGCGTGGCAGAAAATGTTGATTGTCATTGCTGGGATTCCCAGGTAGCTATTTATGCCAGCAGAAACATCATCGCAACTTAGTCAATATTTTCCCTAAGAATCACTTGCGCCCCAGAGGGACACTGGTGTCCCATTCGATAAAATAGTCTATTTTTCACACTATATCAGATTCTTCATTGAACCAATTACGTCTATTACACAATTTTGATCAAATACAAAAAATGTAACTGAGATAAAATGTTCCAACATGTTATGACCTGGCGCCGTCACTGTTGTAAGATCATCAATGTACCAAAGTGAAACATCACTTTTTAACAGTAAAATATGTTGTACAAAAATGTGAGAAATGTCAGTTATACTCGAATATTTCTGTCATCCGTATTCAGTTATTAAGTTATATGACATTAAAAATCTATACTAAGATGTATTTTAAACATTATCGTCTTCATTAACTGCGGGACACGGGTGTCCCCTGGGGCTTAAAGGGTTAAATATACTTTTAAGAGCCAGAGATGATCACTGAATAATATGACTTCCTTTACATAATATTGTGCTCCCAAGTCAACACTCCAATAGTGGAAAGATAAACCCTTAGAACGTGTGCGCGAACAACCACTGTAAGCTAAATCGGTTTTGGTATTTCCATCCACCGCCAATTCAGACGTGTAATTTTTGTTTGTTGAGCTTTGACTTGTTGGTTTCTTCAATGCCAAATTTTCTGCGTGTGCGGATGAGATCTGATGTGAAGCGATACATGAGAGAATGTACAGGAAACCAGGGCAAAGCATGATGATCAGCAGGGACTGAGACTGAGTGATATAGAAATGAATGCATGAAATAAGCTATGGAAATAATTACTTTTCACAACTTTTTCTCATTTCTTGAGGAATGAACTCTATTATCTAAATGGATTGACAGGTGAACCATCAGAATCAAGAAGATAATTGTCGTCTGTGAAATAATGACATTTTAGAAGCAGACATTTTAATGTAGATATTCCTAGATTGTCTTTCATATTTGCCATTCTGGGGCGGGAATAAGTCACCTAGCAGCGTCAATGCAATTATTTCAGGGTTCTTTGTACATTTTGAAATTATTCTTAATTTCAGATTTGATGAAAATGCAGTACAGGAAAGTTTGTGCGCCAAATTTTAAGATTTATGGTGTTAAATTTTTAAATGGTGTTCAACAACACCCTGCAATGTAAGCACTAACACTAAGGATCCTATATTGCTCATTATTGATTTGCTGTCCATGAACAGTCAGTCTACTGCGAAAAAGACTGACTGTTCATACACAGTCTACTGACTGTCGTAGTAGACTGACTGTTCATAGACAGCAAATCAATAATGAGCAATATAGGATCCTTCGTGTTAGTGCTCATATTGCCGTGTGTTGTAGAAATCTTCAGATGACTTTTGAAGCTGCGCCAATATATCAACTGCATCCATCTACGAATCGCTGGGACAGAGACAAGAAAGAGCAGTATTTTATTTCTGTGATTAAACCTAATTTGAATGTAACTTCATAGATTTTGGATGCATTTTAGTTTACTTAGTTTTAAATGTATCATTCCCATGAGTAGCCTTCCAAGAAGAAGGTGAAAGCCGTCGGGAATACTGACGGCTTTTTTTCTCCTTTTTTATTAACTGCACCATTTTGATATTTTATAAATTATATATATATATATATATATGTATATACATGTATATAGTAATAAAAAAGTAACAGAGATGGATAAAAAATAATAATAAAATATTCCCGCTTCCAATCAAGAAAAACTAGCCGTTGAAATTGTCCGACCGGTTTCACTAGCTGCCTGCTAGCTTATCAAGGGCTACTCATTTAATGAAACAAAATTTGATACAGACTAGGGCAGAATTTCTACATACATGTAGGCATGCAAAATTATAACATAGACATGCGAAATTCTAATCACACAAAGAAATAGGGGAAATGAAAAAGATATCTCACGGAGCAGATTGTATTACAACAGCACTATGCTTGCTTAATTACGGTTAAGGGTAGGTGCAAAGATGTTCATGCACTATTTTTCCTTTATTTCTCTGTAGGACCGATCACAATTGGCTGGTAGTTTCATGATAGGCATCACATTGAATGGAGGGTCATTGTTCTTGGAACACATAGATATATGTTTGCTTACATTCAGAACACGATAGTCCTCATCCCTTGCTTGCTGACGATGTACTCGTACTCTAGCTCGTAGGCAGTCACCCGTCTGTCCGACATAGAGAGAAAGACAGCCCTTGCACTGTAAAATATACACAACATCACTCGAATTGCAATTCATGTTTTGTTTTATATAGAAAGTTTTGTTCTCATTGTTCTGTTTATAATTGAATTTTTGTCCCGTAATAATTGCTTTACAGCACTCACATCGGGGGTTTCCACATCTTGTTACCCCATTTATAGTAATGCGATTGTTCATAAAAATTCGGGTTGTTTGGATTGTGTGTACATACGAAGGAGACAATTTTATCATCTTTTACATTGTTTCGGTGTTGTTCTGATGATTTGGATTTTTCGATTGCGTCCTTAATACATTGACGATTGCTTTATCATATGGAGGACTGAGTTCGGTGATATCAATGAATTTCATGACTACATAAACAATCTGGACAACAAAATTAAATTCCCTATTGAGCAAGAATGATAAAATTCTCCTGGTAACCTAATTCTTGTAGTCTACTTTTCATCTCTTGTAGTCGAATTTCTTTTATGTCAACTTTTGATACCAGTTCATTGATTCTATTCGCTAAAGCATACGGTATGTTGCGTGTGGTATGACGTGGATGACATGAATTGAAAGGGACGTATGACTAACTGTCAGTGGGCTTTGAGTATATTATGTCCGTTTCGATCTTAGTACATTCTCTGTATACCAGTACATCCAAAAAGTTAATCTTATCATTTTCTTGTTCAATAGGGAATTTAATTTTGTTGTCCAGATTGTTTATGTAGTCATGAAATTCATTGATATCACCGAACTCAGTCCTCCATATGATAAAGCAATCGTCAATGTACCTGATCCATGAGAACGAAACATTGCGAATGATGATGGAGAGAGAGCTTACATATTCTCTTCCAAGAACCCCATTACTAAGGTTGCGTAAGTGGGCGCAACTTTAGTGCCCATTGCGGTTCCTGAGATCTGCAAGAATGTCGACATTTCAAAATTGAAGTAGTTATTGCTTAAAACAAAATGCATTCCTTCCATAAGAAACTCTTTAGAAAACCTTTGTTCAATTATTCCCTTTTTTTTGATAATCCAATATTCCAAAGCACGAAGTCCTATGTCCAGACTGATATTGGTGCAAAGGGAAGTTACATCAAAGGAAACAAATTTATCTTGATCATAAATGCGTTCAGGTAGCTTCGATAAGAAATGGAATGTATCCTTGCAATAACTATACAGCTCTGGGATAATAGGTTTCAAAATTTCATCCAGTAAATTACTCAAGTGGCTAGTTGGTGCATTATTGCTAGAAATTATGGGTCGAAATTTTAAATTCTGAGGAAGTTTTATCTTTAGATATCCGTAATGATCAACATCTTTGTCCGATAATGTATCTAACAGCTTATGTATTTTAGGCAAACCGTATATTAAGGGGCAAGATGGATTGAATTTTGAAAGAAATTCCTTCTCTTTCTTTGTTAGAACACTGGTATGTTTTTTGCAAAATGTTTTCAATTTATTGATTGTTGTCAACGGATCGTATTTCTCCAGGTGCTATTGTCATGAAGGTGCTCATTTAGCATAAAACTTCTGTAATCCGTATATTGCAAAATCACAAATGCTCCTCCTTTATCTGCATTGATTATATGCAAATTGTCATCGTTTCTTAATAAATCTAAAGATTTCCTTTCGTCTGTTGGTAAGTTATTTTTAGCGTTACATTAGTATATGATACTTCTGCATTGTTCATAATCGTATCTATACAATTATCTCTATTATTCAATTATTTATTCAATATTTAATTTTTATTTCAATATTAATTTTATTCTATTTATTGTATTATTCAATTAATTCAATTATCTGGATAATTGTATAGGTACGATTATGAACAATGCAGAAGTATCATATACTAATGTAACGCTAAAAATAACTTACCAACAGACGAAAGGAAATCTTTAGATTTATTAAGAAACGATGACAATTTGCATATAATCAATGCAGATAAAGGAGGAGCATTTGTGATTTTGCAATATACGGATTACAGAAGTTTTATGCTAAATGAGCACCTTCATGACAATAGCACCTACATATCAGTGGAGAAATACGATCCGTTGACAACAATCAATAAATTGAAAACATTTTGCAAAAAACATACCGATGTTCTAACAAAGAAAGAGAAGGAATTTCTTTCAAAATTCAATCCATCTTGCCCCTTAATATACGGTTTGCCTAAAATACATAAACTGTTAGATACATTATCGGACAAAGATGTTGATCATTACGGATATCTAAAGAAAACAAGAAAATGATAAGATTAACTTTTTGGATGTACTGGTATACAGAGAATGTACTAAGATCGAAACGGACATATACTCAAAGCCCACTGACAGTCAGTCATACGTCCCTTTCAATTCATGTCATCCACGTCATACCACACGCAACATACCGTATGCTTTAGCGAATAGAATCAATGAACTGGTATCAAAAGTTGACATAAAAGAAATTCGACTACAAGAGATGAAAAGTAGACTACAAGAATTAGGTTACCCGGAGAAATTGATTAAGGACGCAATCGAAAAATCCAAATCATCAGAACAACACCGAAACAATGTAAAAGATGATAAAATTGTCTCCTTCGTATGTACACACAATCCAAACAACCCGAATTTTTATGAGAATGTAATTAATCCTGTCTTTTCAAATCTAAAATTAACAACTCCATTCAAAGACTCTAAAATAAGGCGCTCATATCGCCAACCACCGTATCTTCGGAATCTTTTAGTAAAGAACAATCGCATTACTATAAATGGGGTAACAAGATGTGGAGACCCCCGATGTGAGTGCTGTAAAGCAATTATTACGGGACAAAAATTCAATTATAAACAGAACAATGAGAACAAAACTTTCTATATAAAACAAAACATGAATTGCAATTCGAGTGATGTTGTGCATATTTTACAGTGCAAGGGCTGTCTTTCTCTCTATGTCGGACAGACGGGTGACTGCCTACGAGCTACCCGAGTAAAAAAATTATGCTTTGCTTGCTAAGCGTCATGGTACGTGCGCGGTAAACTTAGTAGGCGACATATTAACACGCAAAACCACGATATGCCTACTAGGCACATATCAAGCACCTACTAAATTGATTAAGCAAAGCATGATTACCATATGCCTAGTAGGTCCATATCAAGCGCCTACAAAATGGGTTAGGCAAAGTTTGCTAGGGCATGATTACCATATGCCTACTAGGCACATATCAAGCACCTACTAAATTGGCTAAGCAAGCAATACATTTTTTTGTTCTTATCAAGCGTCATCAGCTTGAAGGGCTTCTCACGGCGTTAAATGATCAGACAAAAGCGGCATAATAATTTTGAATCGCTAATAAGCTCTTGCTGCTTTGCTTGATTCGTTTGGAATGAGGCAGATTAGTAAATATACAAAGCCAATCTGGGTCTTCGTCATAAAAATGTTAAATGCTTCATTACTTATCCCAGTCAATTAAATATTTTCGTCACACGGAACTTGGGTGTATTTTACTGGTCACCAGATCAATGCATATTAAACACGAGAATAGTTGATAGCCCACAATTACTGTTGTGTTGCTGTAAAAGGCCTGCACCAAGTATAGAAACACGTGATAGCGTAGGGAAAGTGATGTTTAAATGGCCAGTTGATGCATGTGTTTCATCAAAATAATTTTAGAACTATTTAAAGCTCTGGTATAAACATTAAAATGATCATGCGTAGAGCTTAGTATTCGGAATGATATTACACTTGTGAAAGAAGCTTATCGAAAGCTTATAGTCCATGTAGTACCTATGATTTTCCTTGTACTGTAGAAATTACATGTAGTTATGTACTTTCTTGATTGACAATCGACTATCATGGCAGTTGTCAATTAAGGTATCAAGACAAGAAGTCAAGATCCATCCCTCTTCAGTCCGGGTTTCATTGTATTTCATGATTTCACCAACAATGTTATTGTTAAACCATCGACTGAGTTTTCTGAAGTCTGGCACATGCGTACAATATAGGAGGATAGGAGGTGAGTGAGTCAGCAGTCGTGACGGAGAAGTCTATTCATGCAAGGTTGCTATGCTACCATGGATCGATCAGCGACGTCTCTCTTACTGCAGTCTTGGCCAAATGTATTAATGCGCCACGCTTTAAGCTGACAGCACTTGGGTGTCGAGTTGAAACTCGGAATTCGGCATTAGCACAGCGTGAAACAAAGTCATTTTCTGATGGACTGTTTCGGTTAATATTCGCTTTGCAGTTACTCAATGACTTTTCAACGGAAAGCCAATGCGAACTTAATTTACAATTGCTGTCTTCAAGTTTCACCTGTGACGTTGTAGCGTCGTGAAGGATTGCATTTTCGCCGAACAAGTGAGGAAGAGATCATATCCTATAAATCCTGTCAAACAAGATGCGGAATCGAACCTTCTTTATCACGTGCGCGGAAAAGGGACGGTTATCAAGATCGAATGCTCTTTTACATGACAAGATTCCAGACCTAGGTGAGAAAATATAATCAATCTCAATCATTTTATGCAATAAAAATATTACGATCAGTGAAAATGTAGGATTCAAAAATTTAGGAAAATTACATGTATGTCAGTTTCCTATGTTTTGAAAGTTGCTGATAACCTGTTAAATTTAATCAAAAGCACGAAAACTTGAAGTGCTATTAATTAAGTGATCGTGTGACTTATTCATCTGTTTACTGACATTCATTTAGATTTGCTAAGTCTTATCCCTATTATGAAATAGTAGCATTATGTTTGAACTGTATGCTGTCTCTGCAGGCCAGATATTAAGCGCACGATGAGGTCAATAAAGTCATTCCCCGACAACTCGTGAAGCGATGATGACCAGGCCAGATCCTTTACACTAACATTTTTTCAACTAAAAAAGGTTGTGGCAAGGCAGTGGTCACGTGAAGATTTTAAATGGCAGTAGTGGATGAGAAGAAGAGGGAGATCGAGAAGGAACAATGTACACACGAGCAACAATAATGCGTCGAATAGACGAAGTCAAATGAAGCGGTTGACATCGCTGCGCTTCACGTTAATGCAAAAAGTACTTGTCCGATCTGCATAACGTTTTGATGTAGGTAGAAAATATGCTTAAGTAGGCCTACGTCTACCCGAAGCTTGGTGACGATTGATATATTTTTGCAGATTTTAGACGAATTTGAAAACCTGGGGATAATCGAGTTTCCGCACTCTTCAGATAGTGAATAACAATTTTGTGGATTAACATCTTTCAAACAGCAATTATCGAACAAATATGTAAATGTGGTAAAATGTCTCATGATCAAATTGAAAAATGACAATATGAAAAAAGCACTAAAAATTTCGCAAAATCTAGAGCTTTTTAAATATAATTTTCTCAAATTATATCGTGGTAAAATATCAAGTTTCAAAGTCTTTTGAAATTATTTTGAAGAATACTCGAGAGCTCAATATGCTGATGCTTAATCCACCTTTTATTCCTTACCTGATCATTCTTGTAATTGATGATTTATATCAAGAATAACTAATTATGAAGTAAGCGCTGAATAGAATGGTGATTTAGGTTTGACCGATCTAGAAGCTAATCATATTAAGTATAGACATGTCAACTGCAAAATGACACGACCATTCGAGTTCATCGCTGACACTCCAACAGCATAGTTACCGAAATGAGGTGAAGTGTGCCCGTTTCAAATGCCAACAATCATATCCTGCAATTACATTATGCTTCCCCTTGGCAGGGAATCTTCTGAGCATAGTATTCGCGAATTCTTTCAGTCATAGTTAAACTTGAGATCATTTTTTTCATTTCCTTCAGAAAATTATTTGTTATGTAATAACGTCTGAACATGCCCATCTGTATGTCGCATGTTCAATTTCAATTTTACCAAATTTCTTGCTCTGTATTTTCCTTAAGACAGTAGGACATTATGCATTCTCTTGAAATAGTGCATGTGTAAATGTGTAAATGCGATTATAGCATTAAACGCTCGGTACCTGAGTTTTGCTCCCGCAATTGGCGCAGTATGTTGCTGATGCGCCATGAGAGATAAGCTACCAACGGAACTCAACGAACTCCTCGATACTCTCTCACTAATGAATATTTGGAGATTATAATTTGTTAGTGATATTTGTTCGACAAAATTGGATCAGATCTTGAAAAACTGCAGATGAAACTCTTATAACTATAAGAGAGGTGCCGACATCAATCATTCAATCAACTTTCAATCATTCCTGACTTTTTGTACAAACAACGTTCAGTAGCCCTTCATTTCTTATGGCACCGGATTTTACAATAAGTCCCCCCCCCCAAAATAACAAGCTTAAGGATTTTCGCTTCCGGTAGCTTGCCGCAGAGTAAGCTTTAGGGAGGTATTCATTTGAGTGCGCTTGATCAATCTTTGCTTCACGCTGCTACGTCAGGAAAATTGACACTTCTTCTCTGTTCTTCTTCTCAACCATGAGCCAACATGAACATTAATTTCGAGGGAAAATAGAAATCCTTTCACTTGAAAAGCATTTCAGCATAATTTCATCTTAAATAAACTCCAACATTTGAAGCAATGCAACTGATTGGCATCATCTTCGGGATGGACTGAGAGTTTCAGGAGCTTATCATCTTTATAAACCATCGACCAAATCAGATCAGAAATAACTTTTTAGCATGACAAAATTGAGTTTGATACGATGAAAAAATCAGTTTCAAAGCGTCGAACCACGTATGTTCTCTTTCTCCTGTGATTAAGCATCACCGGGATGGAACAGGCCGCGGGCACGGCCTTCCGATTAATTTTAATGGGCCTATGTTGACCATTAGCTATGCATTCCCTCTAGAGGAAATCATTTAGTCAATCAAAAGGAAGACACCATTATAAGAGCATGTATAGTTAGTGTAACATATTTAAAGATACTTACCTAAACGTGCTCTATCTGACATAAATGTTGCGAACTGATTCTTAAATAGTAAAAAATACCAACTTTTGCATGTAATTACACATAGCTTATCTCAAATAAAATTTTCAGAATCCTATATTCTAGCCTACATGAATTTTTATAGCAGCAAATAAAAAATAAAGCTCCACCATTCTGCTGACATCCACATCGACTTTTAAAAACGCGGACGCCGAAGGGCGTCAACTTCTGCATAATTTTAGCGCCAGTAGAAATCGACCTCAAAAGAAAGGGGATCTTGATTTTTTCTGTGCTGCTATAATGACTATGATGTCCTGCCGTTTGGTCAACTGTGTGAATTTTGTAGGAATTATGTATTCCTTAGCCTATCTATCCAATGATTATTTCATATCTCGATTAACTGGAAATAATCTCGAGGAATCAAAATGAATGATCGGATTTCAATGCAAACACATGTACGAGTAATGATAGTAGCGCCTACTGCCTGCATGTGCTCTTGACAGTCGATGGTAGAGCAGTGTCTGAAGTTAGCGGCATGCGATCAATTTTGATTGACATCGTACGTTGTCAACCCCTGCTGGCTTTGATTACTTCGGCCGGTTTCAGCCCTGACTCATTTATATTATTTATATTGATAGAATTTTCTAGCAATGTATTCCCAATTTAATGTGTATTTAACTAATTTTTGTAAAATTCCTTAAAAGTAGGTTTCGTTATAGATCGCAGATTTCCTTTGTTAAGACTGGCCACTTTGGCAATGTTTTCCACGGTTTTTATGCAAGTATTTGAGCATTCCGAAATCTTGCTCCGGTGCAGAGTTGTGGGTACAATTTCTGTGCATGGTTTATATTTCTTAAAACTATATTTATCACTGTTCTAAACTTGCGGAAAATCCCTAAGCATGCTAGTATGTTTCAATGAAAACAGAATATTTTGGAAATCGTAAAAACAACCACAGGTTAAAATTTTGGTTAAGCATTGTTTTTGATAACAAATGTGCACATTCAGCATCTGCTTTTGGTTTCATCTTTTGTTAAAAAAAAGAAGTTGCAGAGGCCTGCTCCTCACAGCAGGCCTATTATCATTTCAATGATTCTGATTTCTGTAGTAGCCTACTATAGAATTAGCTGATCACAAAGCTAATCATATCCATGATGTGGCCCACTACTAGAACCGTTTTTAACACCTTTGAGGTGGATGATTCGCATGCAACATGAAAAACTTGCAAGTCATGGCATACATGTATACATGTACATTTGAAAAATTTCTCTTCTTTGTCCATGACTCGGTCTCCTACGAAATTTGTTTTATGACTAGCTAGCAGTTTTTCTACTTAAAGCACATGTACATGTACATGTATGTTCTCTGCCAGAACTACATGTGCATATATTAGTTTTGCAATTTCCAATTCATACAAGCAGTGGCAGTAGCAACGCTCGCATCACCTTGGCCTCCAGACAAAAAAAGTGCGAACTGAAGTATAGGGCGCACAGATCTCTCCAAATGTGCACCTATAGCACAATGCAACTGATATTTAAGACTCACTGTTTACGAGCAATCAAGAAGGTCAATCGTTTTGCAAACTTCAATTTTCAGCAAATAGACTTTGTCATATCTTAATAGTTGTTTCCTGTAACGTAAGTGATGCAATTGCCATTCATATCTTGACATCCACTCCACTTTCTGCTACGTTTTTATTAATTCACATGTTTTCCTGACTACAAGTTTTCAACTGCACAAACCAAGAAAAGCAACTGCACATTTGAATTTAGAACTGCCGAAATTGTGTCCAGTTGCACGTTAAAAAAACCTATAGCTAAACAACAGTGCATGAGAGTGACCATGATCTACCATGGACGTTACTTAGAGAACGATCTGCCGCGATGATTGGTGTGGTACATTCGAATATACTGTACAACAACAGTTTCTATTTCCTAAAACTGAGGATTCGCGTTGTTGTATTTCACTTGGAAAACGCATTAAGTGAATTACATGTGCTTGTATGTCGGCCATCCTTATTAGGTACTAGTCTCAAAAGGGTATTTCGGTCTATCTTTCAGTATTTGTACAAATCTCATGGTTCCTATTTCATCAAAGTATAGAGCCCTAATGATTGTTTGGGTGGAAGTTGCTTTGAAATCTTTGCATTTATCAATTTAGGAGATAATAAGAGACAAAAGGTCTGATCAACTCAAAACATAAATTCATTATGCTGAAATCACATTTTTTAACTTCATTTAAGTTAGATAAAAAAATACAAAAAATATCATGCGAACAGCGATAACTAAAAATACAATCCCAAGTTGCATCAGTAAAGAAAAATGCCTAATATAGTCATTTTGCTTTCTTTGACTAAGGATGATTTAAATAAACTAGAGCTATAATTGGAAATTTACAGCTATCATCGTATCATGGTATTATACTGAGTGAGTGACAACTGATTTGTCAATAAAGAACATTAACGCCCTTGATTCTCCGACCGCTTCCTATGGTAGGTTCTAATCATTGTATTTGACACACGTGCTGAAGTGACAGCAAGCAAGGTTGGACCTAGGGTTTTGGGTTGACCTTGGGTGAGTGATGCAAAACTTGGGTTTTCTATTAATGCTGAATATATACAGATCAAGTTACAAAAATTAATATTTTGATTTGAATCTTAGGAGAGCTACAGGATAAGAGCATAAAGTTCTGATATTTTATCAAATTTCCAATGGATTCACAGAATATTTCAAAAGTGAAATACTTGTGATTATTAGCTATTTCATTCTGGGCTTGACGATTACCGTGCATTGAAAGTTCATAGGTCTACATATTGTATCTACTGTAAGTTTACATGTCTTTTGCTGCATTTTTGCATATTGAATTTTTATATATTCCGCATATTTTACATCTTCGCAGTTATCTTCTTACCCTTAACTTTCTGCGATGGCCGACATTTATCCAAAAATTAAAATCATTCCGATTTCGCATTCTAAATATGTTTAACCATTCACTTACTGCGCACCTATAATATTTATCAAGCCTGTTTATATTTCTGAATGATAAAATGAAAAACAATTGCTTTGCTATGAGCAATGTGTAACTCAATCAAAACTAAATCAAAGATCTTCAATTAGTCAGTATATCAGTGTAGATTAAATTAAAAGAAAACTTTATGACGTAATACATGAACTTAGGCTACTAATTACATTAATTATTGCAATAATAAATCGTTTCCCACTAATACCACACTCATCATGGGCCCAATAGGAATTTTGGCCTATAGAAGAATCTTTATGTCAGCACAAAATACAAAGAATGCACTTCGTCTACTTGATTTCATTCATTTATTTAAACTTGGATTTTGGGTTTTGATCCCAAGTTTTTGCCCAACCTTGCAGCAAGCGGCGAGGGTGAGAGTTGTCATCTCAAAGTTCGAGAGATGAGATTTTCGTCTCTAAACTGCAGAGGGAGGGTTTAACGTTTGCTGAGTTTGAGTGTAGCCTACTTTTTAATACCGTAATTACTAATTCTTCAATTGTCTGCTTTATAATACGTTAGTGGAGGTTCCCAAATTTCGTGTGCCTGTGCAAAAAATGAAGCTTTATCGTGTAGTAACCCTATGTTGATGTTGCTTATCTCAATTTTAGATGCGGATATCCCCTTGTTCGGCTCGAGGCTCATGCGACTGATCTTCACAAGACGATATTTCTTATCGAAAAGCCGCTACGTTTGGGAGGAGATTCTCATCGACAACCAAGTGCTGACAAGACAATGTTCAGTGTTAAAGGTATGTGGCCTCTGCCTTCTATAAGGAGACTTCCACTATCAGTGCCTCTCGATGTGCACTTGCGGACTGCTAAAATATTGTTGCAAACATTGTTCGATAAGAAGCTTTTAACCGTTGACATGGTCTCTTCACTGTATCATCTGTCCAAGTTCACCACTATTTTTTGAAGGCAGCCCAGAAATGTATTCCAATATATTTATGGAAAACGTAAGAGCATAATCTTTTGCAGTACCCTACCTTCCCTCCTTTGTCTTTACATATCCAAATTTTATTCAAACAAATGTAGCGAGGCAGACACCATCTTCCTATATTTATGTGTCGTGCCGTCGATATTTTGCTTTCATGTGAGATGATAGACATTATTGTAATTATTAATATTGAAAATTGTTATATATTTTTTCAAAAACTTTTGATCAGAATTTTGATGAAGTTGTGGAAACATGTTCTCTACATGCGTTGAGTCATTTGTTAGACCAGACGAAAACCTTGCTAGACTGTCCACGACGACGGCGAAACTGCTATAAGTAATGCAGCTTGGGGTCCTTTAAAAGACTTTGGAACTGCTTTCTTAAACTTAAGGAAGTATTTCACTGAAGAGACTTAGAGGGCCAGACATTTTTCATCCAAATGTGAGGAAAGTCCATGCATTCGACTTCTAATTTTATTCTTTAGCGAGGCCTTTCAGTCACTAGGAGGCTAAGATAGCCGAAGACAGCTTCTTGTAGTGATGAAAGGCCTCGCAAAAACAATGTAAATTGGAAGTCGACAACATCTCTCGCTTTCGGGCTTTCCTCAAATTAAGGAAGTATGTTTCTCTTACCTTTTATATGAATGTTTACTTTTATCTAGTTATTTATTTCAGCGCATCGTAGAATTGGAACAACTGCATGCATGCTCTTATCTGATGTGAATAAATTTTTTCCACTATCCAGTTGTATATTGTGCATGAGTCCTAGCTGTTGCTATGTTAATACATGAAAAGTTTCATTATTAATTGTTTTGTAAATTTCATCGGCAACAACTGCGGGAAGCGCACTGACCTCATGATGTTGTCATATTTAACACACAGCTTGCTGGGTCTAACAGTCCCATTCTAAGCAATTAATATTAAACTTCGAAGTTTATTTATAGTGTTTATGTTAGGCAGAACATTGACAGCCTACGCAGCACCATACTAGGCAATTATCATAAAACTTGGCAGTTTATCTATGGTGCTTACTAGGCAGAACATTGGTTGCCTACGCAGCACCACACTAGGCAATTATTATAAAACTTGGCAGTTTATGTATGGTGCTTACTAAGCAAAACATGGATAGCCTACGCAGCGCCATACTAGGCAGTTATTATAAAACTTGGCAGTTTATCTATGGTGCTTACTAAACTACCTATTAAGCATAGCATATTTTTTTTACTCGGGTAGAGT